>CM072803.1:85433626-85658626 GCA_037013495.1 Hippophae tibetana
TCACTACACCTTTGCCAATAATAGCACATGGTTGATCATCACCAAGATATATCTTTCCAAGGTTTTCGGGTACATATTTCTCGAAGAATTATTTTTGTGAAATAGCATGGAACGATGCTCCAGAGTCTAACACTCAAGATTCTTACTTGCTCTCCAAAGAGCATATCAATGCATCGTCTCCTCCTGAGGTGGAAGTAACATTTGCCTCTGCCTTGACTTGTTTGTCCATCAGTGCATCTTGCACTGATTTTTGTAGTGCCCGGTTCTTCCACAATTCCAACACTCGATAGTCTTCGAGCTATGGGAATTATTAGGATTCCTAGATTTTGATCTCCTGTCCTTTGATCTACCTCGGTAGTCTGTTCTGCCATGTCCATTCCCTTTGGTTGAATTTCTTCCTCTTGACTCTGTATGCAAAACTGAAGAAGTTGACGATTCACCTGACTCTCTACGTCGGATCTCTTCACTGAGAACCAGATAACGAATATCGTCAAATTTTAACTTATTGCTTCCTGACGAGCTACTCACAGCTGTGATAGTAGCATTCCAACTTTCTGGTAAAGAAGACAAAAGTATCAATGCTCATACTTCTTCATCGAATTCAATTTCCACTTAACTCAACTGGGTTGTGACTGTGTTGAGTTCACTGAGATGTTGAGCTACCGATGCGCCTTCATTCATCCGTAAATTGAACAAACGCCTTATCAAGTGCACTTTGTTTGAGGTTGATGGCTTCTCATACATATTGGAGAGAGCTGCCATAAGACCCGCTGTGGTCTTTTCCTTTGCTATGTTAAAAGCAATATTACGGGATAACGTCAATTGAATAACTCCGAGGGCTTGTTTGTCTAGAAGATTCTAATCTTCTTCTTTGATAGCCTCTAGCTTCTTCCCTGAGAGAGGTTGATATAGATTTCTTTGATACAGATAATCATCTATCTGTATTTTCCAAAACCCAAAATTTGTGCCATCAAATTTCTCGAGTTTCACATTTCTTTCATCTGTGGCCATTGCTCTCACTCAAATCTGACTTCCTCTGGATCGTTTCTGACTATTTCTATAAACCACCGTGTATTAGAATACCTCCGTCAACGAACAAATATCGTCGACAAAATGTCACTATTCACATAAATTACTACCTTGCAGAAAATTGACAGAAATCACCACCAATAACTCTGATACCAGTTGTTGAAAATTACGCAAATTCTCGATAAACCAGATTTATGAGAAAGTAAGAATAAAAATAACACACAAATTTGATAATAGAGTTCGGCCAATCTTGTTTACGTCTCCGGACCTGCTACAAATCTTTTTACTGAAAGAGAAGAAATTACACAATGTGTTTACAACACTCACAACTCACAACGCACAATCCAATTGCACCCAAGAAAATTACTCTCAAAAGCTTTTCTCTCTAAGTTTTTCTCTCAATTGGAATGAACACTTTTGATAATTAATTCATTACAATTACAAATCTATTTATAGGAAAATTCACTTCTTGAATTACTCCTTAAATTAATGGTTTATTGAATTACTCTTTAAATTAATGGTTTTCTTGAATTGCTTCTTGAATTAAGCTCCATGTTTAGACCGGCGTTCTCAAGCTGCGTTTTATGGTAGATGGTTCTATAACTATAATTATACAAAATGGGTTTTGGAAAATTGAGGAACAGTTTGAAACGCTGCATCTTGTACAACAGAGAACTGAATTTGCACTTGTGAATTGCGAGTTTGAAGTTGAAGAGAAGATGAAGAATAATTGGCTATGGTGGTGGCAAGCAAGCAGTAGGATCCGCAACACGTGGGTGTGGAGTTTCCTGGGTATTTGCCACGTATGTTCAAAGGGCGGTTCTACAAAACGAAAATGTAGGTGGATCTGACGATGTGCTTTGATGAAAGTTCTGAAAGAGTTTGGGTATAAAACTGTTGTATTTTGCGGAGGATTTCTTTTCTAATGGGCCATTTTTCAGTAATTTCGCCTAGAAGCAAACCTAATAAATAAAAAATGGCCCAATGCCCGAGTAAAAACCATCAAGGCCCACTCTCTCTCGATAGCAGCGTAAGCCCAAGAGAGACAATGGAAAAGCAGAAATTAGCTATCGGAAGTAAAAATGTTCCAACAGGCATCAACTTTTGTCATCTCTCTGAATTCTTTTGAAAAAGTGCACACATATTCTCCATTTTTTTTTATCTTATGTTATATATATCCCTAATATTTTTAAAATATTATAAATATCCTTAACATTAATATTATTACACTTAATGTGATATAATAAAAAAATTATCACAAATAACCTTAAATTTTTATCTTTTATCATATATATCTCAATATTTTTAAAATATCGCATATATTTTTAACAATAATATCATTATAATTTATGAATAATTAAATCTCTAGATTTTAAAAGTTATCATTTACATGTTTTAGTTCATTCATATTTTACAAAATACTCTCACTAGACTCAAAGTTATCCTTAACATTCTTTTTATTAACAATTAAAACCAAAAATTTGTTAAACTACAAAAATCATTACAATTACAATATCAAAAAATAATATGTATTGTCATTGTTTTCTTGTCAATAATGCAAAAAATGGAGACTTGATGACAAGAGAAAAACGTTATTAAAAATTTGCGTATGAACTATTATCTCTAATAATAATATTGTATTTGATTTATGTTATTAACAAAATGTTAAATTTTAATAAAAATTATCTCCTAACAAATAAATTTCTCTTTTAATCCATAATAAATTCTCAATCATATCCATCAAAAATAATTAATTTTATATATGGTATTGATATTAATCGATTAATGATATATTTATATAATATGATTTAATTTTTAATTTTGTATGTATCCAAACCAACCTCATTTTATGTCAAAAATTGTCTACAATTTGATATGGTGATTTATTTTTTTCCTTTTTTTTTTCTTTGTTCAACAAGAAAAAAGATATAATAATATTTAATACTAAAATAATTAAAGTTTTAATATTATTATTATTGTATAGAATTGAACTAAATGGAACAACTAAGCCTAAAAGAAAACAAGGTAATAAAAATTGTAATTTAACCTTATATTATAAATATTAATTTTTTAATTCTAAATTCTAAACTTTATATTAAGAATATAGAAAAAATAGAGAAATTAACAATAAATATTTATCATATTTATTACCTTATTTGTGATTTATTTTACCTATTGAGCAAATAATATTTTCAACAATGTTTACGTGTATTATTCTTTTATAATAAATTTTATTTATGTTCTTACTTATAAAGTTTTCTCGTACGTGAACTTATGTATTTTTTTAGACTACTAATTTTGCAAAGACTAATAAGCTCAAATATAATTTATATTTTAATTTTATATAAGTAAATAAATTATTATATAAAAATTATTAAAATTTTAATACAAAAATACGCATCTATATAGTAAGACAAGAACAAGTAAATATTTTATCATGTATATTTTTGACTATATTAAAATCCATTAAAATTAGTAAATTTAAAAAATTTAAAAATATATAACTTTTTGAATATTTAAATTTTTACAAAACCTTAATTAAATTGAACTAAAATTTCATAAATTATTTTAAGATCTTAGTCGAATATTTTTCTATTCTTAAATTATTTTAAAATAAAGGTAAACTTGAAAATAAAGTTCATAAAATTAAGTCGTATTTTCACATCTAAATAAACAAAAATCAGAAATAATAATATAAATATGTAAAAATAGATCATTACTAAGCATTTTTAAAAAATATAAGAAAATGAATTTTCATTTACTGTAATTTTGCATTTAATTCTAATCAACACTCAAATCAATCAGAATAAAATGAAAAATTCTATTCCTTTACCATTCTAAATTGGTCCTTGATTACAGTCATACAGCGTGCTTATAGGATTACGGACGCGGTAATGACTTCCTAGGGTCCTATGGCTTACAAGTTCCTCCTGTGACCTGTCGTCTATTTGAATTTTGACCATTTGACCCTTCTCGAAATTTCCTGTGTCGAGTCTAACTTCAATTTCTACTTTTACCATCAAGTGGGTAGTGGGATTAGGTAAGGTGATTTTAACCTACTATAATTAAAAAGTAGTTATTTATAAAAAAATAATTTTTTTTGTTTTTAAATAATAATAATCGATAAAATATGAAATATGTATTGTTTGAAAAGAAATTAGGTATATGATTTTGTTGATTTTTAGTAAGAAGTAAGAAATGATATTGACCGAATATAATTATTCTCCTCATTTAAGGAGTATATATATATATATATATATATATATATATATATATATATATATATATATATATATCTTTACGTACATAACAGGACGCGTATTAACGACCTTGTTAATACAAATTAGTTTACAGAATTTAGATCGTCAGTTACAAGTATTTACAAACAATGAAAGAATATTTATATACATATCACTCATGGATGACGACCTTAATGAGATATCATAACTTTATCAAGTCTTGACATCCAAAACTTCGTTGTTTGATGACAATATACTTTGTAAATTGAGTTGGTGTCCTTTTTCAAATTCGTTGGGTACAAACATTTTGTTGAGCTAGCTTTATGTCCTCGTTTTATCTTAACGAAATACCCATATTTATTAGGTTGCATGTCTGTTACATATATTAATACCAAACATGTATTATTATTATTATAATATAAAAATCATATTTAATCAAAATAAAATATATATTATTATTTTAAATACACATAATTATTATAAAAAAATATTTTTAATAATAAAAAACATATAATATTTTCAATAATTAGATTAAATTTTATCTATTCTCACTTTTATATATTTTTTTACTTATAAATATGAGTTAAATATTAAAAATATAAAAATTAATGTCAATATTTTAAATAATATATTAAAGTAAGAATTATTTTAACATTTATTTTCTTAAAATTAAATATATTTTTATAATAAATGTTAAAAAAGAAGAGACGTGATTAAACCATGAAAAATCTGTTATTCACTTATAATCGTTAATCATTAATCATATATTAATTATTTTTACAATAAAAATCAACAAATAAAAATAATTTTTTTATTTTATTTATAATATATATAAATAAATAAATTATTTTTTATTTTTAAATAATTATGACCTGAGATAATATAAAATATATATTTATATCCATTAAGAAACAAAATCCATCATATGTTTGTATTTTATTGGTTTTTAAACATAAATCTCAGTATTAAATTTACAAATATTTAATTTATTTCTAGTTAATAATGCAGTAAGGTTACAATTTTATGAAGAAAAAAAATATATAAGTGTAAATTAAGTAATACTAACTTCTTCTTCTATTTTTTGGGGGCTAAGTTAAGTACCATTAACTTTTTCATTCAACTTTTATGTTTTTTTACATCTGAGAAAAAAAAAAGTTGAATTTTTTATGTTAAATCATATGGTAAATAAAAAAGAATGATTTTTCTTTGACTAATATTCTAGTGCTAAGTTTTCTGAAATTTTTAATGGTTTGGGTACACTATTGGAACAATACATCTAATTAGAAGTCTACATTATAAAATGAGTCGGCTATATAGGCCAAAAAAAGAAGAATATTATAGCATTAATTGTTAACAAATTTCAAAAAGAAGAAGAATAAAGCATATATTGATTACTTGATCAATAAGCAAAATCGGCTTGTTTACCTTTTGGTTCAATGTATCAAGAGACTTTGTGCGCGCGTTTGATGTTAATTCGAACCCTCACTAGCTGTGGCTGATAATTAAACCAATTTTGTAGCTTTAAAATTGAAATCAACTTTCTTTCGTGTCTTATATGCATAACTTTATTCTTTTCTTTTCTTATTTGTTGATTCCAAATTATTAATATTGTTATTTATACTGACCAAAAGATAATGTTAATTATATGTAGCAAAACATGTCAAAAGCCTTCAAATGAATTATTTCTGGTAGTAAATTACAAAAATGGTACCAACAAATTAATTAAAAGAAGCGAAATATGTTATAATTATTTAGACGCCTATATTTATTCATGTAAGGAAAAAAAAATGGTGTTTTTAAGAAACAAAATTGAAATTCGTATTCGTATTCATATTCATATTTAAGGGTTTTGTCAAATATAATTTTAAATTGTTATGTGTAGTATAAAAATAAAATTTTAATACTTGGTAACTAGTTTTAGAGGTTTTTTTACCCTTCCGATTTTGCAAATGACATCTTAATTAAATAGATATTAATTATTGTTATATTTGTAATAAAAAGTAAGAAAGGAAAATATAAATATATAATACATAAAATTCTCCCGTGTACAATTTAACAGCTCTAAGTTTTTATTATTTATTGTATTAATGCATACATTTTTTCAAAGTAATCAAACTTACACCCTAAAATATAAATTAAGTATTTGAATATTAATTGCAATGAAATAATTGGTCTAAACAAATTATAATTTTAATAGTTATTACATTAATTAGTCTTTTTGGTTAGCATGTATTATCATCAATTATAGCTAAGAAAATAATTAAAAAGACGAACCAAAAATTCACCAAATTACTAAGAATTAATTAGGATAAATGATTATGTTCTCAACGTGTCATGACAGTGACACAAACATATAAATAGTTACACTTGCATATATATATATATATATATGCATCCAGACACTTTCAGTTTCTTTTCTTGTCATTTTAAGTTAATACTTATGACGGTGATTATACAAAATAGTTGAACAGTTGTGTGCGTGTTTGGAGTTTGGATAAGCATGCATACATGAGCTTGAAGAAGCCACTCAAATCTTCATCATATTCATTCTCATCAAAAACTATTTTAAAAACCATATATAGGTTTAAGAAACAATATCAAATATACTAATTAACTCTAGTTCTTAATTAAAACCATATAGTATTCCCTACAATTATTTTCTATTAGTTTTATGTGTAATTCTTATCACCCGTTTTCGATAACTATCATGACTTTTTCTTTTTCATTTTTCCTTGGGATTTTGGGGTACTTTAATTTATATAATATTCCTATATTAATATGAATAAAATTCTGTACACGTCCCTGATATATATTAATATAAAAAGTAATATTTTTCAACATTTTCAATATATTTTTTAATATAAATACAATAAATTTTATAAAAATTTGTTCATATCTATAATATATATTTGATATTTTCATAGTTATATTTTTTATTATAAATATTAATAATTCAATTTTTTAATATATATATATATATATATATTTAATGCATCCAATCGAATATTAAATATAATAAATTATATTGTAAATATTATACGTACGTGAATAAGTTATATAATATAATCAAATTAAATTAAATATAAATATTTTAATAAAAATAATTTTTATTATTAAATTTTTTAAATAAATATTATTTTTATTTTGATATAAAATAAAGTTTAAATAGTATTAAAATTTAAAATAAATTTAGTTAATTTAGACTTATACAATTTGATCGTATAAATTTTTATATAATTATATTATTTTTATATTATATAATAAAATTTAATTTTATAATTAAATGCATAATTGTATACAAATTATATAGTTATATTTTTTAATAACGTGTAACATTAATAAACACGCGGTTATAGATGTAATGAATCTCTATATTATCCTCGTAAATTTAAATTTAAATATCACATATATAATATCTTTTTATTTTCAAAAAATTTAGTACCATTTTTTTTTAAATTTGTAGGTACATTTTATTTTCTATGTATTTATATATGCGATCACCCTTGAGCTAAGCATGAGATAGCTAGCTAGCATAACAAAAGAACTCCTTGTACAACAAGTCAGCAAAATTAAATAAAGTATTTGGAAATTTTAGTTCGTGGGGCCACCTGAAATATCCTTTTCCGACACAAATCATATGTTATATTTTCTCACAAATACAAATTAAAAAAAAAAACTGAAAAACGAAAGTTGGTGCACACCAGAACAGTATAATGTAAAAAAATTGTATGATTTTATATCTCAATAACTTAGGAATATATTATTAATATATAGGTATTTGTATGAAAAAAACAATATTTTTATATGTAAAATAATAAATGAATTATTCACTAAATTATTAATTTAAATCATGTAAAAAAAGTTGTTCGAATTTAACAAAAATAATTAATACACATGTTAATCTTTTGATACATGTTATTAATTATTATTTTAAAAATATAAATTATCTAAAAAGTATTTGTTTGATAAAAAAAATATAACATACAAAAAAAAAATGATATTTTAATCTTTAAAAAAATTATTATTATTTTCCCATTTTTTCTTTTTTGTCTTTCATTATCTATCCTTATATTTAGATTTTAGTAATTAGCTTTTAGAATTTAAGATTTAAAATTTAGAGTTTAGTGTTTAATATTGAGTAAAAATAAATAATTTTTTTTTATAAAAAAATAAAGGTGTGAGAAAGAGATAAAAAAATTAATAAAAAAATTAAAATGGTTAAATTAACCGCCATATATTATTTTATATATATATAAATTAGTAATTAACAAAATAATAATATATGTACGGCGCGAGTTTAATGTTAGGAGAAAGAAACACTAAAATATACCAATTAATATAAATGTACGGTGTAGCCCACAGGTTGGACATGCGTGGATCAATGTCAACAATGTCAACGGTCCACCAATAAAGGATATATCCTTTTATTTCTGGTTATAAATCGATCAAAGAACCTTTTCTCTCTCAAATTAATTAAAAAGATCAACTTAAACTATCTTAATTCTAAGCCAACCTCGTTGATCGCTTCACATTAAAGAAAAGAACAACTAGAAAAAGCAATCCTCGGAAAAAAAATACACAAATTGAAGGAAATGAAGCTAGTCTGGTCTCCAGAAAATGCATCCAAAGCATACATCGACACTGTTAAATCTGTAAGCAATCACGGGCTTAATTTTCTTTTAATCAAATATTATTCAAGCTCTCGATCAATATAAAATTAATTATTTCTTGAATCTATGGATCATATATGATGAAAAATTAATGGGTTAATTTTGTTTGTTTAGTGCGAGGTAGTTCAAGAATTCGGGGTAGCAGAGCTGATTTCAGCGATGGCAGCAGGGTGGAACGCGGAATACATAGTGGAAACATGGTCACAAGGTGGAGTAACTGCCACTAGCATTGGTTTAGCTGTAGCCAGTCGACATACAAAGGGAATACATACATGTATTGTCTCAGATGAGAGATCAAAATCTGAATATCTAAAGGCCATGAACGAAGCAGGCATGGCACAAAGAGTACAAGTGATTGTTGGGGAGCCAGAACAGGTTTTGGATAGGCTTGTGGGGGTAGATTTTTTGGTGGTAGATTGTAAGCGAAACGACTTTGTCAGATTTTTGAGACTGGCTAAACTGAGCCACAGAGGAGCTGTTCTGGTTTGCAAGAATGCTAGCTTTATTAATAATGAGTTTAAATGGAGAAGTGTTGTTGATGGAGGATTAAGACGGTTGGTGAGGTCAGTGTATTTGCCGGTTGGAAAAGGATTAGATATAGCGCATGTTGGTTGCAATAGTACTGGAATAACCGGAGGATCTTCGAGATCTTCAACCAAGGTTAGTGATCATCATCATCAAGGAAGATGGATTAAGCATTTTGATCAACAATCTGGAGAGGAGTACGTTATCCGAATTTGATCAACTTCTAATTCTAATTTTCTTCTTCCCTTTTTCCTTAAAAACTTGTATGTAAAGAAATTGTTTAATTTCCTGTTTTAATTAAATGACCTTTATGTACATAAAACAGCGCTCGCTCGCTCGCTCGCTAACCAATAATATATTGCTACCTCCTATCTTTGATCTATTTTTCTTTTTTCTTCTCATGTCTCTCTCTCTCTCTCTCTCTCATCCCCTAACTTCTAAGCATGTAATTTGCTAAGAGAAAAATAGGTTATTAGATAACAGATATTATTATTAGACTTCGAATCTTCTGTAACAGTTTTTATTTTCTAAATTAGAACTACGGAGCTCCGAATAACTCCGAACCAATTATGTATCTCGTGTTTCCTCGTCCATAAAATAATCTCTTCTTCTTCTTTTTTTATTTTGATTAATCGACAATATTTATTCCTTCTAATTCCGGTCAATTTTTATAGTACAACTAGTTCAGTCGCTAGTTATTTTTAAAGTAGCTTGGTAATCCGAAATGATGCACATATAACTCTATAAGAAGGATTTAACCAAATAAATTAGAGTTATTTCAAGAGTATCAGGAACTTGAGGTAGAGGATGAGATGAAAACTAACTGTTAGTTTTTTTCACTTTATTTTCACATAGAAGTGCATATTTTATTGTAACTATAAATTCTATATCCTTGAAATTATTAATATCCACTATTGTTTATGTAATGTTACAAGTGATTTTTTTTTATCCCATTATAACAAGAAATTATTTATTATTTATAAATTACATAATCACATAATATTTTAGACCGATAACATTTAATATTATTTGTTTTTAAATAAGGAATATACTTAATGAAAAATAATTTAATTAATAATAAATATAAATAACGACCCATTATAACTATCTAGGATATATGTTGAGTGATAAATCAGGGATGATTTGGACGTTCAAATTCAATTTCAATTGGAAATTTTTTCTGATGGTTTAAATAGTACGGGCAAGACTAACTAGGAATATGCGTGTTCGTTTTAATTTTTTTTTTCATAAACATGATTTTGGTTTCGTTCGGAGTACATGATACACAAATTTCCTAATTACGACAAAAATAAAAATTTAATACTTTTGTTAGTTTTTTTTAAATGTTTAGCTCTTTTATTTTTTTAGAAAAAAATAAACATCAATTTACTTATCAATTCAGACCTAACTCTAAACTCAAAAGCTAATTTATGAGTTAGAAATTTGACTAAACTTATAAACAATACTACCATCTTATTCTTGGTCAATATAGGACTTAACATCCCTTCTCAACATCGGCTAAAATCCAAATTTACGACACAGACTGATGAAGAATGAAAAAACCAATAATTTAATTCTGATAACAACTTAAAAAATAAGATCTAATTCTGAATTCAAAAACAAACTTTTGAGTTAAACAGTTATCCAGACTTATAAACAACAATAATGCCTTAATCTTCTTCAACTTAACAAATTTCATTTTATTTTTATTAAAATATAATTTCTATAGATTGTTTTTATCATCAATGATTACAAAATTGATAAAAAAAATAAAATAAAAATTCAAAATTTGATAATTTATTTTTATTGTCACTTTTTCATAATAAAATAACTAAATATTTAAAAAAAATTAAACTAATATAACTGAGATACCGTCTTCATTTGTCTCTTCTTCTGTTTGGACTTCAAATTTACTGTGCTTGGTTAATTCAGAAGACCATGTCATCTAACAATAAATCCAATCAAACTGATGATCGTAGAAAAGTAAAAGGCTCATCTCAAAACAGAAAGGGTCCCCTTCTGCAAAATGAACTGCACCATCAGAAAATTGGCATGGGCACAGCCACCTTGAAGAAAAGTAATTCTAAAGCGTCTAGAGTTCAATGCATTTGACCACTTACTCTTTATGAAATGTGAAACCCCCAAATGACCGTATCTCACCCATCATAACAGAAATGGTTCAAAGATGCCAAAAAGTCAAGGATCACGTCTCTTCAAATTCTATTAAGTTACGTTACACAGAGAAATACATAATTCATTTAATGGTATGATATGGAGGGAAAGACATTTAAACCGAGAACATTTTAAAAATTTGTGTATCTACACTGTAAAATTATATGAAATTTGGTTGTAGATACATGTACCGTGACAAAAAGATATAAATGAAAAAAATTGATAAGTTTTTTGTAGAATATGTTGTACATGACTGAGAAAAAGAAAGATGAATGAATTTTTTTAATAAGCTAGACATAAAATAGAAAATAATGTGTATGAAGAGAATATATATATATATGTTACATCATAAGGGTCAAATAATGAAACCCAAAACCATGATTTGAGGTTAATTTAAGGAACCTTAACCGTAAAAGTATCCATAAATTCAATAGTGAAACCATACTACTAAAGATTGTAAATGCTTCATTTGAGGCCCTGCATAAAAATAATATTTGTGAGGAAGCCAAAGAACACAAGAAATATTATCTAGAAAAACTATAAAAAAACATGATAAAATCACAAAATGTGACAAAACAGGCAACAAATAGACATGCATGATCTAAAAGAGGTCGAGACTCTACTTCCATGACTTATGGCGGTCATTCCCAACTGTCTTTACTTCGCCTAAATGACTTTTTTTCTGATTGTGCCTTTTTGCTTTGAAGGCGTCTCTGTTCGCCAATAGCAGCCCTTAATGCAATGACAATGAAAACCAGTTTAATACTAGACTAAAAACATAATAAAATTACATAACAACTAACCAACTACGAACACATAAAGAGTAAGGCAATAAATTGGTATACAAAGATGGTTAAGGGTCTTACATCTTTGCAATTTTCTTCTTTTGCTCCTCTGAGGGAGGTGGTGGTACATAAGAAGCAGCATCTATAATTTCCTGTATCGTTAATCATTTAACAAAACACCTACATCATGAACAAAAAATGAAAACTGCGCAAAAACAAATCACCATTTCTTGCAAACAGTCTCTCTCTCTCTCTTGATGAGAACACTGTTTAAAGTTAATTGGCTAATAAATTGGAAAATGTATTTTCCAAACTGTTCCAAAAATGTTAAAAAAATTCTACTATATGTTTGAATCAGGGGACAAAATTAACCCCCATTTATTAGTACCTGAAGCTTTGCCAAAGCATCTTCGATGTTACCCCTGAAGAATAACGCCAAAATCAAACTAGATGCTTTGTGAAGATACACGTGAAACCAGAAAGATGTAAAAGGAATGGATAAGAGATTAACTTCTGAGTTCGAGTCTTTGTCGAAGTAATCACAAGTTCACCATCTTTGTTTATACGTTTCTTCTCCTACTTACAACCAGGGAAACGACGATAAGTGTAAAAATAGTAACAGAACAATATTTTTGTGACAAAAATCAAGATGGAAATTCCAACTAATGGTAACTGCAATAGAAGTAGAGTGAAGAATATAGCAAGAATGGAAGAAACGTAAATGTCAGTCATACATTTCAAAGTTTTCAATTAACTTCTCAAGATGTCCTTGGTTTAGAAGATTTAAAGTCATCATTGCCAACATCAACAAAATCTCTCTAAGTATTACATATTCTTAAATTCTTGAGAATAATGACGTTGACAATTATGCATTCCCATAAAATGAGAGAAATATTTATTTTTTAATATGGACGGACAATTGGACAATTAACATTTTGAACCAAGATGGTAGTCATGGTCTCAGATAATAGACTTAACATGGTTCCATTCCAGGTGCCTAACTGAAACCCTAAAGGTATAGCAGATAGGTCCAATGTTCTTGAGGACATCTTATACTTTTGGAGCACGCCATAAACAAGACTAAAGCAACAAAGATGGATAATGAAACCTCAACGAAAAATAGTTCTTTTTTTTAATCCTGGGTAATAAATTCAAATAAATGAAAATAGATGGCAGTAGCAAACCGTCTGCATGATCTTTTCTCTAATCCTCTCACCCAGCCAAGTAGAACTTTCAACATTGAAGCGCATATCCACCTTGGTATTCACTGAACTCAATAAAGAAATATGCAATACTGAGTAACAATAACCAAATACCATAATATGTAAAACAGAAAACCGATAGCCTATAGTCTGATAAATAGGTGTGAAGGTTAGTCGGAGTGACCCCTCAATTTCTCACTTATTTTTTGCTCACGACTCTTTGATCTTTTGCAAACTCTCATTGAAAGAGGTATCTAATTTCAAAACTTTACTAGCAAAGTATGAGGAAGTTTCTAGCTAATGTGTACATTTTGAGAAATCCTCCTTATTTTTTAGTGCCAATTCTCCACCTGGTGTGATTAATCCCAAAAAACACTCTTTGGGAATTAGCTGCATTGGTGTAATGGATAAGTACCTTGATTTACCAGCTGTCATAAGAAGGAAGAAAATGGAAGTTTTTGGCTTTATTTTGAATAAGGTTCGTAAAAAAGTGTGTAGTTGGGGAAACCAATTTCTTTCACCCGGCAGTCAAGAAGTTCTTCTGAAATCAGTGATCTTATCTATTCCTATCTATGCCATGCAATGTTTCAAGCTCCATAATAGTCTTTTCGAAGCATAGAGTCCATTATGGTTAGCTATTGGTGGGTAGCACTGATAAACACTCATAAATTCATTGGGTAAGTTGGGAACAAATGAAGTTAATTAAAAAGGAAGGAGGATTTGACTTTAAAGATGTTGTTTCTAACAACCTCGCTCTCTTGGCAAAGTAAGGTTAGAGGCTGCTAACTAATCCAACCTCCCTTCTTGCCACTTTTCTTCGGCATAAGTACTTCAAAGATGGTGCTTTTTGAAAGGCTAAGATGGGCTATATAATCTTTCTTGTGGGTGGAGGGGAATTCTAGAGGCTGGACAAATTCTTGAACAAGGGATGAGATTATAGATAGGTTCAAGAGGGACTGCTATGATTTGGGAAGATAATTGGCTCCTAGAATCTCCAACTTTTTAACCTATCACTCCTCCTACTCATTCCATATCTCTAATTAAGGAGTTGTTTATTTTCAATAATGATATTCCCTCATGAAATGTGGACTTGGTAAACGAAATATTTTGGCTTGTAGATGGGCATGATGTTTTAAGGACTCACTTGATGGTTGGAACTGATAAATGGTGTGGCATTTCTTTAACAATGGTAATTACACTGTAAAGTCAGATTATAAAGCTTTTCGTGAAAGAATCTCTAAAAAAACACCTTCTGTTCTTGGGGAAAATATTGGTTCTACTTCTGGTTCAAAACACCCTATTCTCTCACCAAAAGTTTGGCAACTCAAGGTATCAAGCAAACTGAAGTGTTTCTTATAGTTGTGTTTAAACAATAGCCTTGTAGTTAGATCCAATTTATTGCAAACCAATTTATGAATGTTGTCCTTTATACTCTTCGGCTGTGGAAACTATTAATCATTTTTTGTTTCAATGTTCTATGTCCTCACAAGTTTTTGGGGCCTCTCACTTGAAACTAAATGTAGCCCAGTTTAATAAATATTGTTTTTCTTTGAGTTTTACTGCAATTTGGGATTTTTATTGGCTGCTCTCCCAGTGGTAATCTTGATTTAGTCTTCTGGAATGTGCTCTTTTGGAGAATCTAGAAAACCCGCATCGGAAGGGTTTCGCAAATGAAGTTTTTGATCAATTTCAAATTGTTATCTTTACAGTGACACAATTACAAGATATTGCTAAAGGTCTATCTTTGTTCTATTGATTGATTATTGTAAATGATTTTCATTTCTAGAAATGTTTTATTCAGATCTGTTAATTATCTGGACAATTTAGAAGTGTATCTGTTCTTCTCAACAAGGAAGCTTTTATTTGTTGACCCAAAAAAATAAAAGAAAGATAAATAGCAACGGTAAAAGGGAAACATACCTTTGTTAACATTCTGACCTCCAGGACCACCGCTTCTAGCAAAACTCACAGTTACATGGTCTGAACGAAAAGCTTAATATCAAAAATTGGAATTGAGTTTTGAAACAAAACAAAATACAAGAATTTTGATTTGACTACAAAAGACTTATTACAGAGGCAGGGAAAAATCCAGAAATCAATCGAAAACAATAGAATTTCAAAGTCAGAAAAGCATGCCCAAAGTGATTTTAGGAGGAGACTGGTTGTCAGCGGAGAGGGAACGCTCTTCTGCCTCTTGCATAAGCTGCTGCATCTGCGACATCCGAGATGAGACCTTCTCGTTTGAGTTCGATGCGGCGCATCGAATTTGGGCGCCAATAAATCCACGCGGTAAGGTTCCAATGGACACATTCGGGCGAATTAAAACAATACGGACTGATACTAAAAAAGGAAGGGAAAATTGAGCTTGGGTAAATTTATGGAGTATTGTGTTAGTGGTGGTTCTGAGAACCGCCATGTTTGTTGCGAAAATAATACAGAAAACCCTAAATCGAAGACATGGTTTATTATGGTAGGTTCTTTTATTTTGTGTTTGCTACAGTAATTTGGTATGTAGAGCAATTTTCCGGTGTATTGAGTTATTTATATAGAACACTAGTGTGGCTCCCTTCATCCGTAAGGATCGTTATTAGGACGCTGTTAGTATCAATTCGTTTGTTTACCAGTGGGAATAATAATAATAATAATAATAAATGTGAGATAACTTAAATATGATAATTTTATTTAATAACAAATATATTCATTCATTCAGAATAACAGTCACAAAATATACATAGGAGAGATTCGAGACGACACTCATGATTAACTATATTATTATTCTACAAAATAATTTAAATAAAAAATCAATATTTTTAAAACATAAAATAATAATATTAAAATAATTAAATATTTTAAGACTTTTAAAAATAAAAATATTATTCCAAAATTAATAAAATATACTCTTGTAGTAAGATTATACTTTAAATATGCCAAAATTTTAGTTTATTACAATTAAACAATTAGAATTGATTTTTTACTTTCGTATTTATTTGTATTAATTTTTCAAGTAAATCTTTTTAGTTCATCGGCAAAAAAGTTAGTTTTTTTCGATCAAATTTAAAAAATTGAAAATTTTACTATAAGTCGTTACATACAAATAGATGAGTGCAAGTACTCTTGAATGTTTTTCATGGAAAATATGTGGTAAAATTCTCATTATTATTTTTGTGTTCGTACACAAAAAACTAATCTAATTAATTGAAATAAATTTTGTTAATGTATAATATGCTATAAGCTTTAGACATATCTAATTTACTTGTATATTCTATATAAAAAAATCATGTATGTTCTTTAAGATACAAAATACAATACAATCATTCGGTATTTCTTACATGATATCAGAGCCACTGCCATGACCTTTCTTTTAACAGTCTTTTCTTTTCTGTTGTTACTCTACTCTTATCGCTTTCGTCGTCACAACAGTTGTTACAACTACTCACCGTTGAACCCTAAACATCTCTCAACCGTTGTCCTTGGGTTACGTGCCTACGGTCATCGTCGTTGAGGAGTCTCGCACCACACAGACCACTGCAATCACCATCTCCATCGTGCATCTTACTCTAATAACCTTTTTGTAGATACCACTATGATCGACTCACTCAAATCTACACAATCGTGAAAGCTACAAACATAAACCACATGTCAGATTCACGCACCACATTCAGATTCTATGATGTCATACTACCACGTCATCTAGGGCAGACATCATCATTCCCTCATGTTGAACGAAGTTGACAAGAGTTGATGATGACCAAAGTTGACTTAGCCAAAGGTTGACTCTGATTATTGACTTTTACAAACCAGGTTTTTCCTACCCAGTTTTTTGTGTAGATTTCGTTTTTATAGTCTTTTTTTGCATATTGTATTTCTAAATGGATAAAAAGATGCTTTTCTTCCTCGCCCCATCAATACTATATTAGAAGGGACCAAAAATTACTTATCTTGTCTCAAGCTATGTGCAGTTTTCTTGAGAGTCGCATACTCTGGCATTACTGTACTGGTACAATTACCATTTCCGTCAAAAGAGGAGGACAACTTTGATGAATCAAAATCAACATGAGATATGTTAGCCAAAAGGTAACCCAGTACTCACGAATCCATGAAATATTAGTTAGTAGTTAAATTGCATCAACTTTTACAAGAACAAGGCAATCCATCAATGACTACTATGATCAGCTTCGCTTTCTTTAGAATCAAATTAACCTTTGTGATCCAATTTGGGCACACTCAAAAGATGCTCAGCAAAATGCTATAATTAGAGATGAGTTTTGTCTCTATGAGTTCATGATGTCACTTCACAAGGACTTTGAGCCCATCTAAGATCAGCTTCTCAATTGCAATCCTTATCCCTATCTTAATACTATTGTAAACGAGTTGGTTAGAGAAGAAGCTCAACTTGCAACACTTTAAGCCCAGAATAAGTTCAATGTTTTGGCTATTACTCCTTTTACTTCTATTATAGAACAACCTTAGTAGTAAGGTGATTCCTCTAGCTCTAGCAATCATCGCAAGCAAACTAATAATTTTTTTTGTAATTATTGTTACCGTCACAACAAATCTACTATTATTGTTACTAATACTGAGCCTACTCATTGATGCCTTCCATTTCAACAGTCTCAATCTTCTCTATCCACTATTAGTTTTTAATTTATATATATTTTTCATTCTCGATATAAATCCTAAATCTATATAGAAGTTGTAATTTTACTATCTTATTTACGACACTTTATAACATCCCGCAATTCATAAATAACTTAAATATTTTAATAAAATTAACCAATTTTTGTCTAAAATAATTATTTAAAAAGAGAATCTATTTAAATAAAAATAAAAAAATATCAGATGTAAAATTAAAGATTTTCGGCCCTAAAACAAATAGCACATTCCTCATTGTAACAATCGAATTTGATTGTGTTTAAAAACCGCTCTTATATTGGGAATTAGGATGAGTACGTGCTCTGTAAAGAGAAACTTGGAAAAACCGCATAAATCCATGGAATGTGGAGTATTTCTCTATGGATCATCCTAGCTTTGTAGAATTTAAACCAGTAGATTAGATATAATAGTTCTCAACCTAATTTATTTTGATATAAACTGATTACCTGCTTAAAAATGCCTGTTGCTTCAGAAAATTAGCAATCCCAAACTGAGACAAACATTGATCAGACTCATAATATATTTCTATAATGCACTGACTATCATCCCTGTCATTAAAGCATTCTTATAACACGCAATTATAAACTGAGAAAGTACAACTACATCATGAATGTGGAAAATAGACACAACGAACACAGCCTCCTTCATATCTATCTTTTAATCTCTAGCTCTCCCACGAGAAAGACCCGACTCCTTTCGTATCAGGTTCGACTCTCCCAGAATCCTGCGAGAATTCCGTAGAAGGCAGCGCCCAGCCACCACCTCGACCAGCCTCCCTATCATGCCTGCTGCTGCTAGCCCCTGAAATCAACCCTCATAAACAAAGGCTTAAAATTCCATCCTAAATTATTTCAAAGTACTACCAAAAAGCTCTTTCATGCCAGTCAGTTAGTAGACCAAACGCTGCAACCAGAATCAGAATATCTGAATCGCTTCTGAAAGTAATACACTATTGCAGTTTTGACATATTTAAGCATAATGTTTGAAATCTGCCAAACAAACCCAAAATAAAAGACACATGGCAAACTCAGAGTAATAGAAGTACTTCCAGACAGCAGCAAGCAGAAAGATGAACATGATCACATGCATCTTCCAGCAAAACAAATGCACCCACATACTGCCAACTTGTACAGCTCTAATCATGAACAAGCAAACAGGATTAACTGGCAACTTTATTTTTCTGCACTTATCAACAAAAGAACTTAGGTGACTCTCCATTCATTTGTACGAATAACAGCAGTCTCGTGTGTTGAAATCTCAACAAATCGATAAAGGGGAGAAAATCATTTAAGAAATACAATATATTGCCCCCTATCGTGATAAGAGTACCCACTATCATCTAAGAAAGCAATAAGCGCATATGAAACATCATGACAAATAAAGGGAACTATAGCATACTAAATCAAACCAAAAACTATTAAATGGATAACCAGCAGCTTCCTGTAAGTCTAACCAAGTAACATTGCATGAGTGAACATAACTTTGAATGCCAAGTTTGGAGCTCAATTGCAGCACATATAAATACATATATAAAAGCATCTGGGCACCATTCAAACATAAAAAGGACTATGATAGATGTTTCCAAATACTAGGGCAAAGATCCCCTGACCATTACTTATACTGCCGGTCCAACCAGGCAAATGTTTCTGCGCTTTCCCCTTCCAAGCTTCGTCAAAACCAGACAGCTCATCTAAAACATCCAGAATCCAGGAATCCTTTCAGATAATTGGTAATGCACTAGCCGGAAAAGAAATGCATAGGCTGTTCAAGTAACATACCTTCATTAAGATTGTGCAAGGTCTGCATCGAATCCACCCTACCATCTGAGTTAAGCTTCCTAGTAACAGAATGACCCTGCAGAATTCTCAATTATGTTAGAGATGTGCTATAATTATGAAAAGAAAAAATGCTTCAAAATTCAACTAAATACATGAATAAGACAATAAGTATCAAAAACACCGTATTACATAAGTACTACTGAGTATACCTTGTTGTGGAGCCCACGAGATAAACTGTGGGTTGCTTGGCGAGCAGCAGTATCAGCTTCTTTGCTTTCTTCAATTGTTAGCTGTTAATGAATCGCAAGCACGTAAGACAAAATAGCAATCAGAAAAAACACCAAATTGCTAAAATATTTTCAATAACTTACTCCATCACTTCCAGTCCTCCTTGTCTTCGATGCAGTATAATAAGCTCCATTTGATCCACCATAAGTGACAGAGGAGCTCTGAAATGTGAAATGGCGTGTTTGAGGCTGGAAGTGCAAGTCGCTGAACCTGCTATAATCACTTCTATTCTGCAATTGTTTACTGTTTCTCTCTGCAGTATGAAGGCAAAATCCTGCTTTACAATATCGACATAAAAAAATAAATAATAGAAACCAACTGAAGAGACACACTCTACCTTCATCATCAGGATCCTCAACATATGGTTCATTGCCAGACCTTCCATGCTTCCTAGAATTTGATTTCTTCTCTTTATCAGCATCTTGCTTTTCATCATCAGAGTTAATTTCCTCAATGATTGGCCCTCTTGTCCTTTTAGATTGTGGTGGTTGATCCTCAAGCATTCCAGAAGGGGGCGTTTGTACAAAAGGATTCCTACTTGGACCAACGAAGCTTGAATCAAACATGCCTCCAAAAGGTCGAGTGAAGAAAGGGTCATCAAAAGGATCCCTTCCTCCAAAAAAGCTAGATATTAAACTTCCACGACCCCCAACACCGCCAAAACCCCCGAAACCAGTAAAAGGGTCACCAAAATCAAAGAAAGAACTTCTACCACCTCTGCCCCTCTGCATTTTTAAACGCTAAAGGCCCTGAAAAGCACAACCAGAAGCATTATATGTAAAAAGGAAGTCTTCTGCTCTCATACAACTCAAAAAGGAAAAAGTCAAAGCATCTCGTATTATTTATTAGCGAACAAAATCATAAAGATAAGAGCAAGCATCAGATAACCATAATATGATACCAAATGCAAATCGAAGCTATGTCTTAAGAAATTACGCACGAATGACAGAAAATACACATAATAGGGATTTCAAAACACATGTGAAAGTTTTGATGCATGCAAAAGACAGAAGGAATGATTATCAAGCAGAAATTTCTAACCGATCGAAAAGAAAAGAAATGAATTTTCAAAAGGAGGGGAAATATTCCTTCACTTACCCCTCCCTTAAACAAAGAAAATAGAAGATGACAGAACAAAAAGGAAAACTTCATATCGCCGAATAACAGCGATTTCAAATGAAACTACAGTTTCTCCTTTGGCGTTGTGAAACAAATGACAGTAAAGCGATAGGAAAACTAAAAAACCATCAGATCATACTTCCAAATATTTTGCCAACCAGCTTACGCAACAAAACCATGTTTTTCACCAATTATTAACGGGAAAAAAAACAACAGCAGCAACATGGCCACGAAAAAAGCGAAAAACCCATCGTAGATTGAATATCCAAAAACCGATACCTCATAAGCATAATATAGACTGAAATACCTCGTAAGAATTTTAAAAGAAAAGAAACCCAGATCAGTCGATAGATGGTGCGATCAAAGCAATCAGAAACCCTAATTTGAACCAGAGACGAATAAAATGAAGCGAAAGGGTTTACGATTTCCGCTATAATGGTATAATTTTTCCTTAAACCGGATCCAATGGCCAAGACTTTCTATTGCCCCTTTGTTTCTCAGGGTGAAGAGCTTATTTTGGGGCAAGTTATTTTCGGAAGGATGTAGAGCTCTCAGGAATCAGGAGTAGGGAGATATTTCGGGATTACAACATCCCGCGTCATTATACGTGTCCCTTGGTTGATAAAATGTTAGCAACACTTTAATAATTCTAGGAGTGGAGTGGACTGGTATTGTCTATATTTTTTTTTTCAAATAATATCTGTTATTAAATAAAGTTAGATGGAATAATAATTAATAAAATATTTATTTTATTTTTAAATAATAATGATGTTTAAATTATTATTTTTCTTCTTAGTAGACTGAGGTGTCATATACATTATATTATCTTATTGTTTATTAAGTTTGGGGAAACTTGTAATTAACGTGCTCAGTCGCGTTCTTTTAAGAAATTGTTTTTAAATATTAGTTCTAAAATTAATAAATTATTGATTTAATTTTTAAAAAATTAATGATATAATTTATTTTTTAATTTATGGTATGATTTAAGTTAAATTATGACATTAATTTTTTTAAATCATGATACAAATTAGGTAACTAATTTATTATTTTTAGAGTTAATATTCAAGAATCTCCAACTTGTGAAAAAGTTCATAACATTGTCTTCAAATGCGTCCTACGTGCTCTAAGCTCGAGAGATGTTGATCAAGTTCAAGTAGTGAAACTTGATTCATGTAACCACATTTGTAAGCATATATGTAGGGTTATCTACAGTTTCGACTTTCTTGAGAATAACATTCCTTTCATCAAAGATTTTCCGAACAAAATGAAATCGAACATCGATGTGCTTAGTGCGACCATGATGAACTTGATTCTTTGTCAAACAAATGGCATTCTGGCTGTCGTAGAAAACCTCCACGTTCTTCTAAACAATACCCAAATCCTTGGTCAACCCGAGAAGCCAAATAACTTCTTTGAATACTTCTGTTACAGCAATATACTCTACCTTTATAGTAGACAAAACTACAATTGACTGTAATGTTGATCTCTAACAAATTGGCCCTCCTGACATTGTGAACACATAACCAGTTGTAGATCGACGCTTATCAAGATCTCCAGTATAGTCAGAATCCATATATTCGACTAGGTGTTTACCTTCAGTCTTGTCTTTCTCAAACTTCAAACCAATATCCATAGTATCATAGATGTACCGTAGAATTCACTTCACTACTTTCCAGTGTCCTTTACTAGGATTATGCATGTACCGACTCACCATACTAACAACATGGGAAATATCAAGTCTGGTGCATACCATTACATATATCAAGGCACCAACGACATTTGCATATGGAACACACTCCATTTGCTTCTTCTCATCGGTGGTGCTAGGTGACATCAATACACTCAATTGAAAAATGAGGAGTAAGCAGTGTACTTACTAGTTTGGTTTTCTTATCAATATCAAACCTTTGTAATACTTTCTTCAGATATTGAGTCTGTGTCAGACAGACTATGCTTGCAACTCTATCTCTTGTTATTTTCATGCCAAGAATTTTCTTAGCTTCTCCAAGATCTTTCATTTCAAATTCTGAACTCAATAGAGCCTTCAATCTGTTGATCTCCACCTTGCTATTAGATGCAATCAACATATCATCAACATATAAGAGCAAATAAATGAAGGTATCGTCTTGGAGTTTCCAAAAGTATACACAGTGATCAAATTGACTGTGTATATACTTCTGCTCTCTAATGAAGCTATCAAAATGCTTGTACCATTGTCGTGGTGATTGCTTCAAACCGTAAATTGACTTGCTTAGCTTGTAAGCCCAATTCTCTTGTCTTAGAACTTTGAAGCCATTTGGTTGAGACATGTAGATCTCTTCGTTCAAAGTACCATGGAGAAAAGTTGTTTTGACATCGAGTTGAGCTAACTCAAGATCAAACTATGCTACCAAAACCAACAGTATCTGAATAGATGAATGCTTAACAACAAGTGAGAATACCTCATTGTAGTCTATTCCTTCTTTTTTAGCATATCCTTTTGCTACCAGTCTGGCTTTGTATCTGATGTTGTCTTTACCAAGAACATCTTCCTTCTTGGCATAGACCCATTTGCAACAAATAGTTTTCTTTCCTTTGGGAAGTTGAACCAACTCTCAAGTCTAATTCTGATGTAGAGACTTCATCTCTTCATCCATTGCCATCTTCCACTTCATACTATCAAGTCTTTGCATGGCTTCTCTGTAAGTGCATATGACATCATCATCAATTACTAGAAGTATGAATGCTACCATGTCTGTGTATTTGGTAGGCTTCCTAATCTCCCTTCTTGGTTGAGTAGTGACAATAGATTATGGCTGCTGATTGATAGGTGGTGATGGTGAGAGAACCTTCACCTTAACTGAGATCTCTTCTTGATCATCAATTTCATCTTCGCCACGATCGGTAGTCAGTGCAATCTTTTCTAGATCTTTTGGAGTCTTAAGCATCATCTTAGAAAGAGTATTTGAACTTTCATTCTCTTTCTCTGAATTTGTGTATCTCATCATAATAGACTCGTCGAATGTGACATCTCGGCTTAAGACAATCTTCTTGGATTCACCACACCAAATTCAAAATCCTTTAACTCTTTCCTTAAAGCACAAGAAACAACTTTCTTTGCTCTATGATCCAGTTTGGATTCACTAACATGAAAATATGTAGGACATCCAAATATTCGCAATGAATCATAATCAGAAGTAGGTTGTCTAGATCATACCTCTTTAAGAGTTTTCCCATATAATGCAGTCGTAGGAAGTCTGTTGACTATATGAGTTGCATATGACAGCCTCAGCCCAAAATTTCTTGCTCAATTTGGATTGAGATAATATACATCGAACTTTCTCAACTAAAGTACGATTAATTCGTTCTACAACTCCATTATGTTGCAGTGTACAAGGAACTAAAAAATGTCTGATTATCCCTTCATCTTGACAAACTTTGAAGAATGAATTTGATTTGTACTCACCACCATTATTAGATCTGAGCCTCTTAATTTTCCTGCATTTTTGAGTCTCGATCATTTTCTTCCATTTAAGAAAGATATCCATAACTTCATCTTTATGACTCATGGTGTATATCCAGACATATCTAGAGAAATCATCAATAAAAGTCACAAACCAGCAATTACCTCCAAGTGAAGCATTCTTGGAAGGTCCCCAGACCTCCGTGTGAATATAATCAAGAGATCCCTTAGTGCGATGAATGACAGTGCCAAACTTGACTCTTGTATGTTTTCCTATTACACAATGCTCGCAGAAATCAAACTTTCCAGTCTTGGCACCTTTCAAAAGATCTTGCTTCATTAAGTCTTGCAAAGCCTTTTCACCGACATGTCCTAAGCGCATATGCCATAGGCAGGAAGAATCATTTATCTTTTCTTCGTAACTACTTAAGATAGTTGTTCTTCCTATAATTGTATTCCCATCTAGGAAATACAAGTTCGCCTTTCGAGTACCCTTCATTGCTACAAATGCACCTCGTATAACTTTCAAGAATCTATTTTCCAACGTTACCTTTTAACCATCAAAATTTAGAACACTTAAAGAAATGAGGTTTTTCTATAGGTCAGGAATATACCTTACATTTGTAAGTCATCTAATTGTACACTCATGCATCTTTAGTCGTACTGTTTCGATCCCTTTTGTCTGACAGACATTGTCATTGCCCATAAGCACAACTCCCTTATCGAGCTCCTTAAAACTCGAAAACTAATGTATGTTTAGAAACATATGATAAAAACATCCAGAATCAAGAATCTACTTATCTGAGTAGGTTTATGATGATGAAACTGAAAAGGATGATTCTTCATCTTCATTGGCCTTTTGTGCAACATTTGCATTTGACTTGTCCTTGTTTGGGCAATCGTTCTTCCAATGCCATTTCTGGTGACAATAGGCACACACGTCCTTCATATGACGTCTTTTGGATGACTCTCCTCTAAAATTTGATATGGATTTCCACCTATTATTTAATCCGCCAATTTTTTTGTTATTCGTCCTACCTCTGGTTATCATCAATGCTTCTGATATTGAGTCTCTATGATTATGTTGATTCTTCTTCTAGTACTCATTATTTACCAAAGCATTTGTAACATCTATAAACTTAGCCTCATCTTTTCCATATAACAGGGTTGTGGTTAAATGCTCATAGCTATTAGGTAATGAATTCAGCAACAATAAAGCTTTATCTTCATCAATAATTTCAACATCTAAATTTTGTAGATCGGCCAAAATTTTATTGAAATTATCTAAGTGCTCAATCATAGAGGTACCTTTCTTGTATTGGAAATAGAAAAGTTTATTGTTCAAATAGAGTCTGTTCTAAATACTTTTCATCATGTACTTGTCCTGTAGTTTCTTTCAGAGAACTGCGACTACATTCTCTTTCATGACAAAGTATTTCTGATATTTTCCTAAGTACAGTTGAATTATGTCGCAAGCTTGTCGGTTGACATAATTCCAATCTTCATTTGAATAATCTCCTGGCTTGGTCTCTAAGGTTATATTAGATCTTTCTTAGAACAATAGATCTAATACTTGACATTGCCACATGTCAAAGTTATTGGTGTCGTCGAATTTCTCCACCTCAAACTTTGCGTTGTACAATATAGTTTTTCGAGTTGAACAACTTGGTTTTTCAGAAATTCTAAGTTCATTTTGTTCACTTTCTTCGATCTCTCTTTTATCAGTCATAAGTACAAATTGATAACAGAAAATTTATACTTAAAATAGTGTTTTTCCAAATTTTATACCTTATTTGAAAAATATAGTCTACAGTTGAATCTGAAATGATCTATATCCGCCTCTTTCAAAAATGTCTAAAATACAACGGAATCAGTTCATCAACGTACAAAATGTAGAAGAGACATTTAAGGCATATATTCCTCATGTTCAAGCATATCAGAATAGCCTAATAAATGCATAAAAACTGAAATCAGTAATAAAGTTTTTTTTCTTCTAGTTATGATATCATATGCAAATTCTAAAGATTCAATTGCTTTTTAATTTAATTCTTTCTTTCTCGTAGAGTTGGTGGCTCGTGTCAAGAAACATGCAACTGTATTACCGCGTATTGGTAATATGGATGCATTGAGAGAGGTTATGTTTCTCTTAATATGGATGTATTTTCTTTAAATTTTTATGCGTCAAAAGATATTCGTGGTGTACTCTTCGTCTATTTTGATATTTTATTGAAAAATTTAAAAGTGTCTCGCTCACTAGGGGTAGGGGTTGAAATATGTAAATGAACTTGGAGTATTTTGCTTTAGACAACCAGGTATGTGATGTCATTTTACATCAACTTGTTGGAAGCTGTTTGTAGTATGCGTGATGATTTTGTTATATCTAGTACTTTCTTTTGATTACTGAAAATGAAGATTAATAATTGAAATAAAGTCATCAAAAGATTTTTCTGTAACAATTTTTCCTTGGAATCCATTCTGGCCAATGAATTATGCTATTTTGTTAGTTCTGACTTCTGAGTTGGAAAGTACCTTGAGTCATAATATGAAGTTTATAATTTGGAGCATTAACGATGTGTTCATGCATATTTCAAGTTTATTGCTAATTAAAATTAACATATTTGGTTATCTCTTTCTTTAACTGTCTTTTATCTGACGGTGTCCTTATAGCATTAATGTTGTTACAATTATGTTCACATTTGTGGTTTTCTGGCACAGGGTTTTGTCACCAATAACGAGCGTGCTCTAGAGGAACTCTTTGGGGATGAGGATTTTTGCAAAGGTGTTGTATGTTTGAATGTGATGGCCACTCGCGTTGCCACAGTATTTGCTTCTTTAAGGGTATAGTTTTTGACTTTAAAGTTGATTAAACATTTCATATTACTATGGATTTTTGATAATTTTTAAATTTAGGAGTTTCCTTTGATTCGCTACCGAGCTGCAAGGTCCCTTGATGCCACCACAATGACAACTTTTCGTGATTTAATTCCTACAAAGCTTGCAGCTGGAGTATGGGATTGTCTTACGAAATATAAAAAAACAATTCCCAACTTCCCAGAGAGTGAAACATGCGAGTTGCTTATCCTTGAAAGATCAGTAGATCAGGTTTTTAGGTGCTTGTGTTGGTTATAAAACATTACATAATAATGCTTACTGTAACTCATTCACATCATTGTTATGAATGTATTTTATTTGGATTTTCAGATTGCTCCTGTACTACATGAATGGACTTATGACGCCATGTGCCATGATTTACTAAATTTGGAAGGAAACAAATATGTGCATGAGGTCTTTTTTTCGTTGGATCGTTACAAAGCTGAAGTTTGTATTGTGGGCTTTATTTGTTGTGTCTAAGGTACTGTACTTTCAGGTTCCCAGCAAAACTGGTGGTCCACCTGAGAAGAAAGAAGTTCTTCTAGAGGATCATGATCCTGTTTGGCTCGAGCTCCGCCATGCACATATTGCAGACGTATGTCCTTGATTTACACTTTATTTTTCAGGATTTTCTTTTTCAAGATATCTACTTGTATTATTCAGGATACTTATGTGTGAATGATATTTTCCATTTGATCACAAATGACCTGCCAGGCTAGTGAACGGTTGCATGAGAAGATGACCAACTTTGTATCAAAGAATAAAGCAGCTCAGATCCAGCACGGCTCAAGGTTGGTTATATTTTTTATAACCTGTCGTTATTGCTCACCGATCAGTAGCCTGATCAATTTGTTCTTTGATTTGGTGAAAACATCAATGACTTTTCTTATCTAGTGTGACCGTGAAAAAGATGCATGTTTAGCTTGAATTATTCTTTCTATGGATTTCTTTATAGTCAATAAGTGCTTTTGGTGATAAATAGCTATCAATATTTCGCTATAAAGGTTATATTGTGGTTACTATTTTCCAGAGCATATCTAGAAACAAAATTTTCAATCTCACCTCTGCTCCTCTTGGTCCTCTGTGTGCTGTTATTTCTCCCCTTCTTCTTAAGAATGTCTTAATTCCTTTGTATATATGACACAAGTTATGCCCAAGCTGAAAAAAAAGAAAAAGGAATTGATCTACTTAAGGGAAAAAAATGTTTCATTTTTTAGCTTCTCTCTAAAAAATTAGGAGTGTTTTTGACATAAAAGCACACAACTAAAGTTTCACTTGGTTATAGAGCTTCTGGTGAACTATCCACCCGGGATTTGCAAAGAATGGTACAAGCACTACCACAGTATAGTGAACAAATTGACAAGCTCTCTCTTCATGTAGAGGTTAGTTCTTTTGTTACCGGAGAAAGTGCCTTCTCGGTTGGCAATATTGTGCTTAATAAATGCATTGAATCATTTTCTTTCCCACCCCAAAAGTGAAATGGGTTTATCTGCGATATATCTTTTGTTGAAATTCTTTTGTCAATCAAAATATTTTGTTGGTTCAGCTAGCAGAATGATCAGGGATCTTGGGCAGCTTGAGCAGGATCTTGTTTTTGGGGATGTAGGAATGAAAGACGTAATCAAATATTTGTCCATGATCTTGATAAACTAAACTGATTTCTGTTATTCTGTTTTGATTTCTACTACCTTTGCTTCCCATGCTTTGTATTTTCTATTTGCTTTTTGTTACACCACTTGACGTTCCAGCTAGGTTTTTGGATCTCTATATAATAAACGCAAGCCTTCTGCTTCTCCTAAGAAGAGTGCAGATTTTACCAGCTTCACATTTTCTATCTTGGTATCAGAGCTACAGAATTAGATCCAAGAATGACTTCATCTTCAACTCAACTCTCTTCATCCTCTGGTTCGATTGGATCTGGACAAAGCTCAACAATGGCGTCCTTCCCTTCCTATCAGATGCTTAATCATACTCTACATGTGAAACTCGATCAGACTAATTACGTTCTATGGAGATCTCAAATTGATAACGTTATTTTTGCTAATGGATTTGAGGATTTTATAGACGGATCATCTATCTGTCCAAACAAAGAACTGAGTCTAGGAGTAATCAATCCAGCTTTTGTTGCTTGGAGAAGACAAGATCGAACAATCCTCAGCTGGATCTACTCATCTCTCACACCAGCAATTATGACACAAATCATAAGGCATAATTCCTCTCACTCTGCTTGGAATGCATTGGAAAAAAACCTTTTCATCTTCCTCCAGAGCCAGAATAATGCAGCTCAGACTCGAGTTACAATCTACCAAGAAAGGATCTATATCCATGATAGACTATATCATGAAAGTCAAAGGAGCTGCAGATAACCTAGCAGCCATTGGAGAACCTGTTTCAGAACAAAATCAGGTTATCTCCTCGGTGGCCTTGGATTTGACTATAATGCAGTTGTTACTGCTATTAACATCAGAGATGACAAGATCTCTATTAAAGCTGTTCACAATATGCTTCTAGCTTTTGAAAATCGTCTTGAGCAACAATGCTCGATTGGACAAATCTCCACTATGTTTGCCAATTATGCCTCATCCTCTAATAACAGAGGTGGTGGAAGGAGGTATAACAGTGGCCGAGGACAAAATCATACTCCAAATACCAGCAACTACACTTACAGAGGTCGTGGTCGTGGAAATAGATATGGACAGAATGGAAGACATAGTTCCAACAATTCTGAGAAGCCACAATGCCAGTTGTGTGGCAAGTTTGGCCATACAGTTCAGATCTGTTATCACAGATTTGATATCTCCTATCAAAGTTCTCAGAATAGTGACACTACTTCTTCAAATGCTGGTAATCCGAATTCTATACCTGCTTTGATTGCTTATTCTAATAATCTTGCAGATGAGACGTGGTATCTTGACTCTGGAGCAAGTCATCATCTAACTCAAAATGTGGGAAATCTGACCAGTTCTTCACCATACATAGGCACAGATAAAGTGACAGTTGGTAATGGTAAGCATTTATCCATCTCTAACATTGGCTCTCACTGTCTATTGTCTGATTCACATTCTTTTCATCTCAAAAAGGGTTTTCATGGTCCCTTTATATCAGCAAACTTGATAAGTGTTGCTAAGTTCTGCTCAAACAACAATGCCTTAATTGAGTTTCACTCTAATGGTTTCTTTGTGAAGGATCTACATACGAAGAATGTACTAGCTCAAGGCAGTCTTGAGAATGGACTTTACAGGTTTCCAAGTTTGAACAACAAGAAAGTAGCCTATGTTGGTGTTAATACTCCTTCTATTTTTTGCTCTCATAAATAGAGTATTATTGATAATAAAGTCCAGTTGTGGCATCACAGATTAGGTCATGTTACTATTGAAATTGTAACCCAAGTAATGCAGAGTTGTAATGTCACTTATGAAAAGAATAAAACTCACTCTTCTGTTTGCTCTTCTTGTCAACTTGCTAAAAGTCACAGATTATCTACTCATTTTCATTCTCTCGTGCTACTAAATTTTTGGAACTTGTTCATATTGGGGGCCTGCCTCAATCAAATCCATATCTGGTGCCAGATATTTCATCTTGTTTCTAGATGACTACTCGCGGTACACATGGTTTTATCCTCTCCAAACAAAAGATCAAGCACTTTCTGTTTTTAAGCAGTTTAAACTCCAAGTAGAAAATCAGTTTGATGCTAAAATCAAATGCCTACAGTCTGATAATGGTGGAGAGTTTAAGTTCTTCATGTCTTTTCTTCAGTAATCTGGGATATGTCATCGATTTTCTTGTCCCTATAATTCAACTCAAAATGGGAGAGTTGAAAGGAAGCATAGACATGTTTTTGAAACCGGTCTAGCTTTGTTAGCTCATGCTTTATTGCCAATGGAATTCTGGCAATATGCCTTCCAAACCACTGTTTTTCTCATAAATAGAATGTCAAGTAAGGTACTCCAAAATACTTCACCTTATTTCAATCTTTTCAATAAGCTTCCAGATTACAAGTCACTTAGAGTCTTTGGCTGCTTGTGCTACCCGTTCATTTGTCCCTACAACAATCACAAATTACAGTACTGATATGTTCCATGTATCTTTCTTGGCTATAACTTTCATAACAAAGGATTTTTGTGTCTTGATTTTTTGACTGGACGAATGTATATTACTCCTCATGTTGTCTTTGATAAGGGGAAATTTCCTCTAGCTAACACCCATTATCTCTCTCTAACCAAAGCTACCTCAGCAGACATTTTCCCTCCAGTCATCATACTTTCTTTTTCATCATCCCCTAGGTCTAATGACAGCCAAGTGTCATCATCCTCTTCATTACCGTTCATGAGTGCTCCTTCAGACTTTATGAGCAACCCTACTATTACTCTTACTCCCAGTACCTTGCCCGAGACACTTGATGAGGTTCTTCCTCCAACTCCATGCATGATAACAAGGCTAATGAGAGGTATAACCAAGAAAAAGACTATTCTTGATCTTTCTGCTGTTAAAGTCTCAAAACCGTATACTCTCAGTCGAGCTCTCAAAAATCCAAACTGGGTACAAGCTATGGATTTATAGATTGCTTCTCTTCATCAAAACCATACTTGGGATCTTATTGAGCAACCTTCGGATGTCAATGTAATAGGCTGTAAGTAGGTATACAAGTTGAAACACAAGCCAGATGGGACCATAGAAAGATATAAAGCCAGACTTGTGGCTAAGGGGTATAATCAAACTCTTGGACTTGATTATTTTGAAACATTTAGTCCAGTAGTTAAGACTGCAACCATTCGAATTGTACTCACTGTTGTTCTAAGCTTTAAGTGGGAAATTTGGCAGCTTTATGTTCATAATGCTTTCCTCAATGGTGAATTAGAGGAGCAAGTATACATGTCTCAACCTCCTGGGTATTTGGACTCTCAATTTCCCACAAAAGTGTGTCGATTAAAGAAATCTTTATATGGTTTAAAACAAGCACCAAGAGTTTGGTTTAAAAAACTTAGCTCTTCTCTTCTCTAGTGGGGTTTCAACAATTCTAGAACTGATAGTTCTATGTTTCTATTGTTTAGTAGGTCTACCACTCTGATTGTTCTTGTCTATGTCGATGATATCATCATCACTGGCAGCTCCTCCACCCAAATTTCATCCCTCGTCACTATGCTCAATTTTGTGTTTGCTTTGAGAGACTTAGGGCAGTTATCCTACTTCCTTGGGGTAGAGGTTTCTTACAATGAAGGCTCTATGTATTTAATTCAAACCAAATATATTTCATACTTACTACATCGAACTAAAATGTTTAATTCTAAATCAGCAAAAATACCTGGTGTTATTGGGGTGAATCTTTCCAAATTTGATGGTGTACCTATGGATGATGTCACTTACTATCGCAGTGTGGCAAGTGCCCTTCAATATCTTACCATAACAAGACCTGATATAGCGTTTGTAGTTAATAAGGCATGTCAGTTCATGCAGCAACCAACCTCAGCTCACTATCTCTCAATCAAAAGGATCATTAGGTATCTCAAGGGAACAATGCACGAAGGCCTTTTGCTAAATCCTTCCAACTGCTTGACAATTGAAGGATTCATATATGTTGATTGGGGGGCTCAACCTGATGACAGGCACAGTTCAAGTGGCTATCTAGTTTATCTGAGGAACAACTTAGTCTCTTGGTCTTCTTCCAAACAAAAGGTGGTGTCTCGAAGTAGTGCTAAGTTCGAGTATCGTGGGCTTGCCTTAGCCACTGCTGAGATTGTTTGGATGCAAGCCTTACTACATGAACTTTGTGTTCCTATAGCTGCCATTCCTCTATTATGGTATGATAATATCGGTGCCTCTCATATGAAAAAAATCCGGTGTTTTATGCCAGAACGAAGCACATAGAAATAGATCTTCACTTCATCCGAGATTAGGTTCTACGCGGTAAGATATTGCTGCAATTCGTTCCTACTGGAGACCAGTCAACTGATCTTCTGACAAAGCATCTCCCAAGCTCAAGATTCTTGTCCCTCAAAACTTAACTTTGTATCACTCCAAGACCCTTTCAAAACTTGATACTGACATTATTTTTCAATGTTCTTAGATTCTTAAAGTTGCATACCATTTAATCAACTTAACCTTAACCTTTTAATTTTTACTTGAGTCACTTCAAATATAAGACAAAAAACTTCTATATATATTATTTTATATAAACGTATTTATTTATTAATAAATAATTATTTTATTCACATATTTTTGAAATGTATCACATATTTATGAAATTTGGTCTTTTAAATGTTTTTTTTTCTATTTTTTGATTGGTTTTGTTATGGCTTAATGTTACAGTTAACAATTCATCCTCGTTGACTTCTGGGTTATGTGATATTTGTGTTTTTTTTATCAGAATAGAAAATGTTCATCGAACACCATCAATAAGAACTACAAATAGACTCAATAAACCAACGATCCTAACACTTACATATCAAAGAACTTGACACTGAGCAAATTTCCAACATCAGTTGCACAATAAACATAGCCAAAGGAAACAACTTGACAATTAACTAGCACCAATGCTAGCAATACAAGGACCCCATTACTCCATTAGCATATCTAGTTACCTTCCTAGCATATCCTTAAATGGTAATGGACATATCATTTTAAATTTGGCTTTGTTACGTTGGTAGGTTTAGTTGACATCTACCTTCAAGCAAAATTATTATATTATCTAGAGAACTAAAACGTAAAACATAGGATGTTAATTTTGAGACACTAATATTTACGAGTTTCTATTTATTTAATAGATTCAAATAATTTGTTAAAATCATTTATATAGGAACAGTCACACACACACACACACACACACATATATATATATATGTATATTCTTTTTAAATAAAATAATATAAAACTATTTAAATCATCTTATTATAAAGTTGAAATCAAATAAAAGGATTAATTTTAGTTTTGATATTGATTAAAACAAAAGGTCAAATTGAAAATGTCTAGCTCTAATCCACCATTAGGGGCAAAACTAGAAGGAACATGTAGACTATGTTACATAATTGAACCAAGTGCTTGGCAACTCTTTTTACTAGGGTCTTTGGAGTTACAGTTACTAAGGGTGTGCAAAAAATTCGATCATCCGATCCGATCCGTTGATTTTTCATCTGATCCAATCCGATGGTCGGATCGGATGGAAATTTTTTCCATCCGTTAAGTGCAGATCGGATGGAGAATTTCACTACGATTCATCCGATCCGATCCGATCAAAATTAATTATATATATATTTATTAAATTAAATAAATATATATATATATTTAATATATTATTTAAATATATATATATATAATAATTAATAAACCTAATTATTATTCTAACCTAACCTAACCTTACCCGTATATCTATTCTTAACCTAATCTATTTTCCCAGCTGTTCCCTGCCTCCATCTCAGGATTCTCTGTTTCTCTACTCTGCTTCGCTGCTGCTGCTCCTTCTCTGCTTCTCTGCTGATGCTGCTCCTCCTTCTTTGCTTCTCTATTGTTGCTACTGCTCCTCCTTCTCTGCTTCTCTGTTGCTGCTGTTGATGCTCCTCCTTCTCTACTGCTGCTGCTCTTCCTTCTCTGCTGCTGCTGCTGCTCCTTCTCTGCTGACGCTGCTGCTTAAAGGTATGAATGGATTGATGACTGCATTAAGTAACTCTAAGCTCTTGGAAAAGATCAAAATGATGGAGACTATATATACTAGCACAGCTAAAAGCCAATAGAAACTATGAAAGAGAGAATGTTGAACTACTCTTCATACCCTCACTATTCTCCCAACAGTAAATATAATAATAATATCCTTAATAATAATAGTAACAGTAGTAGTAGTATTAATAATAAATAAATAAATAAATCATGACAAATGTATTTAACGCTAAAAACTTACTTTAGCACCTTTAGCTCCTGATGTAGTCATAAGAGACATAAATTCTTGCTAGGGAGTTTATGTAAGCAATCAAACAACAATCCTGCATTCTCCTTAGACTTGTATCTAAGCAGGCCAATTATTCTTCCGTCCAAACTTTTCAAGGCAGATTCTTCTCCATTATTGCGAATGTACTTTTCAATATTACATTGCAAACAAGGTAAGAATCAACCAGTTAGGTTATATGTTAGACTACGAGTAAAATCTGAACTTTTACTAATTACTAACCATTTTATAAGAAATAAAATACATGTTCAGACAATATTTGTGTTATGTCAATTTTTTCCTTCCAATAGACAACCGAACAAGAATGACAACACTAAAATTAAAAAAGGTAAATTATTCAAGAATCTCAAAGTAAATCCTCATCACAATCTTTCTTTTCCTTTCACTTTTCACATTTCTAGTAGAACCACAAAAAGAAAAATTGAAGTCCTTAGGTTACTGTCAGCAACTAACAAAGATTTTTTTCCCCCTAAGGACCTGTTAAAGGGTAGAAATTTTGGAGACCAATAGAGTTGTTGATGCCTTTTTTCTTCTCTGACAGTGTATGTTAATTTCTCTGTAAATCTATAAATCTGCTTCTTTACATTCTAGAATCTGCAAATATGCTTCTATCTAAGCTATATATTTTTGATTAGAGGGTTCACATTTTGATAATTTAATTTGATAAGGTCTGGAAAGTTTGTTCTGTTTACTATGTTATATCAGTACGAAGTTTGCTGCTGAAATTGAGATTGACATTAATCTACTCTTGTTTATCTATAGGAGGAACATGAGAAATTGTATTACTTTGGTTGTAAATCTGCTTCTTTACATTATAACAACTGTTTTTCTACACAATGTGTTTATTGCATTAAATTGATTGTGTCTCACTTTATCTTAAATGGAAAAAAAATACATCTACTATGGATAGTCCACTTGCAACCACCGGAAGTGCAAGCGCTACCCATGATGTTGAAAATCAATATAAAAATCCACAAAATGCTCCACCAGAAACTAAAGATCTAGCATTGAATGACAAACTTGAACCTTCTATAGATAGCTATGATGGAAAAGGTAAGCGAAAGTTTTCTAAACCTCCATATTCTGCCTGGAAACATTTTGATATAGTGGGTGAAGGCTTAGATCGCAAGGCGAGATGTAAATATTGTTCAAGGGAGTATGTGTATGTATCCAGCAAGTCTGGTACATCAAACTTAAATGCTCATATTGCTATGCAATGTAAATTATTTCCTGGTAGATATGAGAAGAAGCAAAAAACTTTAGCTTTTGAAAATGTCACAAACAATAAAGAAGGTGTACTTGTTGCACACACATTTAGTATTGAGGCTTGTAGGCTTGCACTTACAGAAATGATTATAGTTTATGAATTGTCATTTAGTCATGTTGAGAATGAAGGATTTAAGAAGTATAGTAGAGATTTGGAACCAAGGTTCCAAGTTCCTTCTCGTACCACTATTGCACGAGATTGCTTGAGTCTTTTATTAAAGGAAAATGATAAATTAAAAGAATTTTTCTCTAAATCATTTCAAAGAGTTTGTTTAACCACTGACACATGGACTTCTGCTCAAAATTTGAATTATATGTGTCTCATTACTCACTTCATCGATGATAATTGGAAACTCCAAAAAAGAATCTTAAATTTTTGTGTAATTCCTAGTCATAAATGTGATATCCTTGGGAAAGCAATTGAGTAGTGCTTGTTAGATTGGGGAATTGATAAGATATTTACTATTACTGTGGATAATGCTAGCTTAAATAATACATTAGTTTATTACTTGCGTAAAAAAGTGAACAATTGGGGTGGTGCAATACTAGATGGTCAACATATGCATATGAGGTGTGCAGCTCATATTCTAAATTTGGTTGTCAGAGAGGGCTTGAAAGAACATGATTCAAGCATAAGTAAGATAAGAGAAGTTGTGAAATATGTCAAAGGATCACTTTCAAGGTTGTAAAAATTTAAGGATTGTGCAGAGCAAGAGAAGATTGATACTAATAAACTTTTATGTTTAGATGTAGTAACAAGGTGGAATTTCACCTATTTAATGTTAGAAGCTGCAATAAGATTTCAGAACGCTTTTGAGCGTTTAGAAGAAGATGATGTGATATTTAAACAAGAGTTCAACATTGGAAATGATAGTTGCAAAACTCCTGATATGTTTGATTGGTCTAATGCTCACATATTTGTGAGGTTTTTAAAAAAAAATTATGATGCAACATTGAGGTTTTCTGGTTCTGTATATGTTACTTCAAATTTATTTTTGGATCAAATTTGTTTCATACATAACCAATTGAGTTTTTGGTGTGAAAATACAGATTTTTTGTTAAGCAAAATGGCAAAAGAAATGATAATAAAGTTCAATAAATATTGGGGAGGTGTAGATAAGATGAATGATTTTTTATTTATTGCAACTTTGCTTGATCCAAGACATACGGAACAAGGTTTGAAAATTTGTTTGGATCTTTTGTGTGACGAAGATGATATTATGGTTGGTCATATGATGAAAAAATTTAGACAAATTTTGAATAATATGTTTGATTAGTATTTAGTTTTGTATTCTGTAAATGTCCAAGCTACATGCTCACAACCTTTAGACACAGAAGAAGTGGATAGTTGTAACATTGATTCATTTTCACTGTGGATGGATCGTTATAAAAAACGTGTCAAAGATGCAAAAAAGATAGACAACCAAACTGAAGTAGATAAATATTTGGGTGAGACATGTGAGGATGTGGATGATGAGTCTTTTAATCTTTTAAGTTGGTGAAAGGTAAACTCATCTAGATACAAGGTTCTTTCCAAGATTACCAAAGATGTTTTAGCTACGCCTATATCAACTGTAGCTTCTGAGTCTGCATTTTCTAGAGGGGGGGGGGGGGGGAGGGTTATTGATTCTTTTAGAAGCTCATTGTCCCCAAAAACTGTCCAAGCACTTATTTGTACTCAGAATTGGATTCGATCGTCACCAATAATTAGCATTCGTGATTCCTTTGATGATATTGAAGCAATTGAAACAGGTAATATTATTTTAATTTTCATTAGTAACTGATATCATTCTCTTATGATTTAATATTCTCATCACTTTCTATTATCTTCTATTTTGTAGATATGTTGAGAGACATTAAGGATATAACTCTTGATTGAGTACGATATATTATTATTTTATTTCATATGTATTTCATATATTATTTTATATATATTTAGTTATCAATTTACTAATATTTTTTAAATTATGGCTAATAGGTGATGACACATTGAATTTTTTTGCTATTGTTCTCAAGATTCAAGACAAGATTATTTTTAAGATGGTCAATGAATGTTAAAGAGTGAAATGATCAAATTAATTTAGGTTTAGATTATTGTGAACTATCTTTTTGTTTATTGTTTAAATGAATTGTTAAATTTATTAAAATAATTATTGTAATCGACATCATTATTTACTTAATTGTATTATTTTTGTTTTATATAAGTTTGAATATTTTAGTCTTATTTTAATCTTTTTATTTGATTTTTAAGGTTTCTTTTAATTAAAATGATTTTATGTTATGATTTATGTAAAAAAATTAATTTTTTAATTCAAAAATATTATTAATTAAGTTTATTGATCGGATTAATCGGATTTGTCGGATTTATCGGATCGGTTGTGGATTAGGATCCTTCAATCCGATCGGATGAGCATAAACTTAGCGGTTTTGATCTGATGAACACCCCTAACAGTTACTTTGTGGGTTGATTTTATTATGCTAGAAATATCGGTCTAATTAATAGATGTTTAAATACTTAAGTGTAAAATTTGAAAAACACAGCTGGAATAGCTCAGTTGGTTAGAGCGTGTGGCTGTTAACCACAAGGTCGGAGGTTCAAGCCCTCCTTCTAGCGCTATAGTGTCTATTTTTAAAAAAACAACCCAGACACTGGTTTTATTAATATGAGAAATACATAAGTGAACTATCCTATATAAGTAGTAGTACTTTACATTTACCATATTGAATTTTTCTTCTTCTTATCAAACCGTAGAGAAATTAACAATAACGTTGATAAAGATCACGAAAGCTGTGTTTCTTCAATCAATTTATCAGGGAAAGGTAAATGGAGTTTGGTAGTTCACCTTAATCAACAGCAATTTTGGGGGACAATAACTTGCTATATTTTGTATGTATTTAAAAGGGTAGGAAACAATTAAGTGGATGAAGCATAACTTGATTGTAAAATGTTTAACTCTCAGACAGAAGGAGAAAGAATATCCACTACACTAAAAGCAAGTAATTGCGTCGGTTTTTAAAATTTAAAAAATCATGTTTTGGGTAGGTTTGAAAAACAATGCAAACGAGGGCATTGTAAATTTTTGCATCGTTTTTGAAAGAATTTATGCATATTTTTAGGTTGGTTTTTTAATATTTGTTACCTAATTTTCATTATATATCTTAATTACATACAAAATATTATCGTTTAAAAAATAAAATAATATCAATAAAATATTGTGACGAGATAGATACTCACTCTATATATAATTTAACCTTCATATTATTTGTTAGGATTGTTGGTAACAATACATCAAGTCAAATTCATTAATTATCATTTTAGACTACTAGATATTAAAACATCAATATCTAACATTTTTGAAAACACGAAAAACTTAAGATTTTTAATCATTAACACCATTAAGGTATTCAAAATAAAATTTAATGTCAACGTTTGTAATATAATGCTTAGTTTTTCAATCAATTATGATTATACATATATTTCTTCAACACATCTATATATTTTTCAAAAACAATACATTCAATGCAAGTATATGAGATTGCACAATTTTACTTCTCAAACAAAGTGAATTGTTAGATTAATCATAATATAAAAAAAAGGTAAAAAAAAAAAACTTCTAGATAAAACAAATTGTCTCAATTAAGTCATTTTGATTGCATCTAGCTCATTAATACAAATTATATTTTTGCATATCAAATTGCAAAAGAGATAAAAATGAGTGATAATATACCTGACATGTTTTGATATAATCAACTTAATTGCAATATGCAACAATTTTTACATTAAAATATGAAAATTATGAGATTTAAAATAATAAAATTTGATGTCTATCAAAGACAAATTTTTTTATATCAAGTAATATCTCTACCCTGTTTGATTCTAAGAGGTAAGGAATAGAGTTCACGTCCATCAAAAACTTTTTAAAAAAATGTATTTGTCTTTAAGAGAAAGAATCTTCCTTCGGTGTTCAAGAGAATCTACGCAAGTATTATCATTACAAATTAGAAAAACTTTATAAGCATAATTTATGTCTTGATAAATTATCAGGAAAAGACTATTCCTTATGAACACAATATCAATAATGTTAATATCATTAAAAGTTATTATATCTACTACTTAGGAAATTATTTGGATTAATTCCATCAATAATTATGATAAGTCAAAGATTCTTATGTTCATTTGTAAATTCAAGTCACATGTCATTAACTACTTTCAAAGATGTTGAATCACAAAGGTAATTTAAAAAAAAACATCATTTGATATATTCTCTATATATCATGTCAATATTTTTGACGTCTCATTACTCTTATTCATTCTTTGAAAAATGAGGAATTGGTTATAAGTATTATGAAATCTTTACGGGCACAAATATCTTTACATTTCTATTATAAGTTATCTTCTACCTTAAATCACCATAAACTAAACAACTTGAGAGATCCATGTATTTATTTTTATAAAAAATGCGATCAACATATCTTCTTGAAAATGAGGAATTAGTGAGAAATATCATAAAAAAATCTTTGCTCGAACACATTTTTTCGCATACTCATCAAAAGTCATCTTTCACTTTGAATCACTACAAGTATATTACCTTGAGATATCCACATATGTTTTTCTACAAAGAATGCAATCGTTTAGATAAACATTAATCTTCATATATTTCATGCCAAAATGATTTAAAATCTTATTAACTTCATACATGAATAAAAGTAATTCATTTTCATCAACAAATCTATAACTACATTCATAGTTTTAGTAAATCTAATATTAATTATTTCTTGATATTATACATAGTTTTAGTAAATCTAATATTAATTATTCCTTGATATTATACATCTTTATCAATGCATATAACTTAATTTTTTTCTTAACTTGGTTACAACACAGTATTTTTAAGTATATTTTGTATCACATCTTATTAAAAAAAAAACAAAGTAAATGGTCAGTTTTATAATAGTTGCCTTAATATAGATAGTGTAAACTTGTTTGTTATCTTAGTGTCAATTTTAATAAATTTATATAGTGACTTAATGCATAGTAACAGAATAATATATGTTTTGCCTATTATTCAAAAGAAGTTTTAAGGAACTGTTATCAAAGGCAAGCTTTTGGGAGAGTAATAATACATTTAATACTGTTTCTTACTTCAACTATTCGCAGCTTTTTTTTTCCTTCCTTTTCTTTGACGAAAAATATGGAAAATTATGGTAAAAAACATACATATTTAAAATTTATAATAATAAAAATATTATTAAAATTTAAAAAATTAAAATAACAATCTCTTGAATTAAGAGGATATAAATTAACTTATTATACGATAAATTTATTATTTACCCAATAATATATTAACTATTTTGTTTGAAAAGTTCTATCATTTAATTTTTTTTTAAATGTAAGTTAATTGTCTGACCTAAACATTAAAATTAATTTTGTTACGGGGGTGTTACGGTTTACCTAAATTCTGAATTATTAGTTTTTACTACTCTGGCAGCATAAAAGATTACAAGACTGGTCTGTTCCAAAAACAAACTTTGAGACTGGTGACCACAATAATTCAAACTGGGATTTGATATTACTCAAATATTTTACTTTATAATTTAATATTTTAAATTTTTTAAAAATAAATATTATTCTTTACCTTAACAAAATATGCTCAAATTATAAAATACCATTCAAATTTTGTTATTAAAATAAAAAGTAAAGGATAAATAGATTTTTATATTATTTAATTCTAAAAATTATTACAAATATATAATCAAATTTTCAATTATTATTTTTATATTAACAAATTTTCAATTTATGATAAATATATCATTGATGTTAAATGTTGTTAAAAATTAACGGGTATGTGACACCCTGGCGAACCATATCCATAATCGATGATCCACCCATCGACCCAACCTCACAAACCAACTAACAACTCGACCCATCTACCCAACCACTTCGCGAAACCAATGGACCTATTATTTTCTTACAAACCAGCGAAGAAAAAGAACATAAACTATGACTCCTCATGATTCATGAGTAACGAATTCACCAGCATTTTTATTCTTAAATATCATTATAATTAATTTATTACCAAATCTAAAGAAAATTTCTACAAAAATTGAATCAAGGATCAATCTCATCGAAAAAGAATTACCACAATGTAATACAATCAATTTACATCACGAACGAACGTAATTCAAACCCTTAATCTCAATCATAGAAATTAAATTAGAAAGAAAAACTCAACAATTATACAAGAAAGAAGAAGAAAAAGAAAAAAAAAAGTGGAATCCTTGTGAATTGTAATATGACTGACCGAGGTGATAATCTGATAACTAGATAAGTTACTTTTTGATAGAATAGATCAGAATTACTAACCTACGCGATTGGAGAATTGAACATAAATATAAATTTCATTTACAGGGACAAATACAACTTCGTTTCTCTTGGGAGCAAGTTGTTGGAAGCTTGACTTGAAAAAGCTCCCAAGTTGTTGTTCTTTTTCTTCGTTGGTTTCTAAGAAAACAATTGATCTATTGGTTGGTTCGCGAAGAATGGGTCACCGGCTACGAGTGTGGTTGGCGAGGGGTGTTCGCGTGGCTGTTCTCGTTAGTATGGGTGGGTGGGTGTAGAGGGTAATTAGGGTTTTATACACACGTTTAACTCTAGTTAACATTTAACGTTGGTGGTATATTTTTTTATAAATTGTAAGTTTTATGGTATAAAAATAAGAAATGAAAATTTAGTAATATATTTGTAACCTCCTCATTTACTCATCCATATATATTTTTACATAATATACAAGAATTGCAATTTCCAATATTGATAACCATAATTGTTATTTATTACTCTTAAAATAGACTACTCACTAATCAAACATTTGTTTTTTTCAAAGAATAAAATTGTACTAATTTTAAATTTTATTAACAAAGTATTACATCATCACATACTCTAATAACTATAAATATTTTTTCATCGTCCAATGACTCTACACAAACCCTGTGAGGTTTGGAATGTTTAAAAGGCTTCCACTTTTCTTTCATGGTGGGGCTTCATTGATATATATATATGAATGAGAAAATAAACAGTTATATATTCACAGAGAAGTGCTTCTCCAGCTAGAAAGCTAGTTTAAGCTGTCAGGTCTGGTCTGTAAGAGATTTTTGACCCACATTTCCAAATCTGGCTTGCCAACCACCCAACAGATGTGAGCAAGCTCTGCCATTTTGCAAAACGACGTCAAATCCTTCTTGGATCCTTTTGGCCAAATGCTCCTTATCATGTTGTTACAAGCTTTTTTACTTGATATCCCACCCATGTTAAAGGGTGGCCTCTACAGTGTAACCATATCTTTGTCAACTGCCTTTTGTCACCACAAAGATCAATTAAGCACAATAATCATCTTCAACATAAACTATTCATTCTACATTTAAACAAAATATCAAGACATACAAAACTTCTGATAATTTCTAATACAGAGGAGCTCCTGAAACCAATACAAAGTATTTAAACAAGTTACCTACAAAATATATTAAAAAGGGAAACTAAATTTGAATTGGATCACTTTAACAAGGTATACGTTTCGACATGAACTCAATATATAGTTACTGATCAGTGATGTCAAAGAAACTGAAAAGTAAACTTGGAAATCTCCAAATGTGCTATCAACAAGGCAAACCTTTAAACTAAAACAGAAACAACATGTTAGATCTATGAACTAATCAAAGTAGGAGTATAACTCAACAACAGAGTTAAAAAAATCACATTATGCACAATACTTTAAAGACATCCATTAGTCTGTGGAGTTCAATTACTATGAAAGGGGAAGAAAAGAGAACAAAAAGGTACAAAAAAAGCAATGGATTCTTAGATGTTCATAATGCAGAGGAAGACATTAAATTAACTCGAATACATAATTGAAGCTCAAGATCAAAATTAGTACTTTTCCATGTAGAAAACAATAGCTTCTTTTCTTAAAATTCAAAAGAAAGGTAAAGAGAAGAAGTCCACATGAAAACAAAGGAGAGAAACTAAAACCGTCCCCTTTATAAATATTAATGAGCAGTTGAAGATGAACAGTTGCTCAAATCATGATGTCATGCAGTGCTTATAGAGTTCAATGCCTAATATTTCTCTCTTTCTCAAATGAATTCAAGAAGTTCTATCAAATTAAATTTATAGCGAGAAAAAAAGAGGGGAAAAAATGTTACACTGAGGATGCATCAACAAGAACCTCATTTAACACATAATCCTCACCATTTGCTAGGGCAAGTAACTCTGCATCCTTATCTTCATCACTTGAAAAATCTCGTCTATCAAGTTTAGAATGAGCTGCAATGAATACAAGCTTCTGTGCTCTCTCCAAGCCCACCATTGAATGCCCATGTGCCAAAGAAACCCATCTCAATAAAGAAAAGTTACATTTGAACCCACAAGAAGTTGCATGAAGGAAGATTAGCCTAACTGCAACTTTCCCAAGTGACTTGAATTCAGTAAGATGAGTTTCCCACACTAGCCTACTGCTTTGGGGGTTCACAATTCTCATCTTTCCAGTAATAGGGTCTCTTTCTTTCATTTGTACGGCTCGAGCATACACTGGATCGAGCCCTTCAGTTCTCCATTTCATGAGTTCCATCAGTGCAACGTGAGCCTCCTCCCTCGAAACAAGCCGGGTTATTAGCTTTTCCACATCTTTTTCTTGCTCTGTTGTTAAGCATTTGAATGGTGGGAGATACTTGCCACTTGTGTCCCTAATCAAGTAAAGAGGATCGAGTATAAATGCTGCAGGCCAAGCTGAATGATAATTCTTCTTAAATCTTCTTTCAATCACTTTCTCAACCGCTTCTTCACTAATATGGAACTTGGAACACCAGTCTTTCACATTTGCTCTAAGTTCATCCCAAAGAGGAAGGCATTGCCCAACTAATGGTCTCTGTGTTTCTATATCTTGAGCCATGTCTTTTATTAATTTTATCAAAGAATGCACTGCCTCTAGTTCATTCCAGAACCCCACATCCCTAATCATGTCACCAACTTCCCGGGCAATAGGGTCATCCATAGATTCTAGCTTGTAAGAGTCATCAAGCAGAACCAACCGGAGTGCTCGAGATGAATTCAGAATGTCCTCAAACAATGTATAGATATTTCCTGAATGAAGATTGTCATATTCCCGCAGTGGTAACCGTAATGAACTTGCAAAACCATATTCTTGTAACTGGTACTTGTGAAAACTATGTCGAACATGGGACTTATTATTAACAAAATCTGCAAGCTTCAAGCAATTCTCAGTGACGGTCTTACACAAAGGAAGTCTTCCGTTGAAGTCTTTAAGTAAACTATTGAACCCTTGGAATTGACAAGAAAGATTAACCATCCACTGATTCCGATTCTCCAAATTCCTTAATGCTTTGTCTTTAAACCTGTCAGCTACTATTCCTACACATTGTTGCACAACATTTCCACAAATGCCTGTGACTGTCTCCCATAACACCTCCTCGGCATACTTTGAGGGGACGGATTCACTAACAAACACTGCTCTTCTGTACACACTAGTCCCATTAGGTAGATTCACAGTCAAATTGACCAAATAATCTTCCCCATAAACACCATAATTCTTGGGTTTCCATCCATCAGAGGCAATTTGAAAGAACATGGCATCTCCAATTCTGGCTTCTGACTCTGCTTTTGCTTCTTCAAATTTAGTATCTAATCTAGAACCCATGAATTCCCTAGGAGAAATCGCAGGAAAGCCAACCTGATTGAGAAAAGCTCTAAACTTGGGATGTTCAAGACTAGAAAAAGATACTGACCCAGAAGACTCATACACCCAATCAACTAGAAAACCAAGCGCACAATCAATCTGGGCCTTGCTAAGCGCTGGACCAGGTGAAGTTTTAGGACTTTTGAGCTTCTTAACACTGTCCTCCAGCATAGCCAAAGCTCCCAAATCCTCTTTACCACCAGATAACATCAAATGCGGCTGCTGAGGCAACAGAGGCACAGCAGTGGGGGTCGTTGACACTGACCTTGAGTAACTGAGCTCGCGGAAACGAGACGGATTCACTATAGTGAGCGGGGATACGTGGTATGACGAACCTGACTCGCCACCAGAAGAACTACGCTTGCGGTGGTTATGGTGGACAGTAGTAGGAGAAGAACGGGAGCCAATATTTGCTGAGGGTGAAATTAACGAAATGGGTTTCGCTACAGAGTTGAAATTCGGGCAAGTCCCTCGCTTAAGATGCTCCGAGGCAGTGCGAGACGGATTCGAAGCTGAGAAAACGGCATCACACAAAGAGCAACGAAGCTTTACCGCTTTAGGCAAGCCGTTGTCAGTGTTGTGAACTAACATAGGCTCCAGGTGTGCCCAATACCAAGCACCTTTGCCTTTTATCGCTTTAGTCCGAACCATAACCAGCCCTTCGTATCGTTTATGAACTGCTTTAGCAGTGAGCTCATCAGCTGAGGAGGCCGCCCGCACGGATTGCGTATTAGTGTTAATGGCAGCCATAACAGAGGAACCAAATGGAAAGAGTACGAGGAAGTTGTGGTTTATAAAGAGAATTCTGGATTTTGTTTTTTTAAAGCGAGTCCCTCAACACCATCGTTGTTTTCGATGGTGAACTGAACAGTAAGGCTGGATAGTCGGCGTTTTGGTAGCATTTAACCGGGAAGTGAGGCGGACGGAACTGGAAATTTGGGCGAGTTTCCATACCGAGCCCACCGATCTGAGAATTTGGTGGGTCGGGTTTTGGTTTTTGTTTCAGAGATTCTGATGATTCAGTTCAGCTATTTCATGAAGTTTCCAAGGGAGAGGAGAAGGTGATGAAGGACGTGGAAATTGAGAGACAATAGAGAATTAGAGAAGAGGAAGCAGAGTTCACGCGATTGTACGCGCCTTACAGCCGAGCGTGTGAACAAAAATGACCTACGTCAATAAAAACTGGAATAATGTTTGATATTCTGAGCGGATAAGATTAGCTGCATCTATTATATCATGTAATCATATTTAAGATTACGTGATATTTTCATGAAATTAAATTTAAAATTATTATAATTTTTATAAAATAAATAAATATTTTATATTTAGTAGAGAAAAAAATATAATTTATAATTAGTTTTGTAAGGTGTACTAAATAATACTTATTGGTATTATGTTTAATTAATACTAATAATATTATTACAATAAATTTTTAATTATAACAATAAAATATATTAAATATTTATTTTAATCTAAATATTAATCATAATTTAATGTTATTAATATTCATTAAAATTATTATTATAATAACAGTAAATAATATTGTCACTATTAATTATTAATTTGTAACAATACCTCTAACATTAATATTCGAAGTTATAAAGTTTATTAATTTATATTTTATTTATATTGTATTTTATTTAGTTATTTATCTTTGTTTATTTTTCAAGACTTAAGATATTTAGTTAATTGATTAAAATCTAATAACATATTAAATTTTATAAAAATCATGATTTAGTTAATTTAAAAAATTAACTTTAAAATAATAATATTCATATTTATTTATAAATATTATATTAATATCATTTTAAAAAGTAATGATTTAATAGATATAACAAGGAATCAATTTACTTATTGTGTAAATTTATATGCTATAAATGATTATAAAATATATAAAGATAAAGTTTATTTTTATGTAATAAATACTCAAATTTGCGACCATCTTTCTCCACATAATTTTCAAGTATTAGTAAGATTTAAAATGACGCAATAAAAAAATTGAACTCAATAAAACAAAATTACGTGATATAGTCGTTCACAGTCCACACATAAGTATTGTTTTGCAAAAGATTTCATTTGTAATTACAATTTTATAATATATTAATCTTTTATTATACGGAAATGCACTCAATGAGAATAATTTTATATAACTGAATGGCGACAATATACACAAGATATAAGCTATATAATGGTAAAAGAATTTCCAATAATAAGTTAATAATTATACCACATAACACACATATGACATATTTTTTGTAATTTTTATTATAAAAATATTTTTTTTTATTAAATATTTATATTTTTAATAAAATAATTATATTAATTTTATATTTCATTGATTTAGTATAACTTGGGTAAATTAAATGAATAATTTGTAGAAACCATATAGGAGGGAAACTTTTATAATACCACATCCCACGGACGAAAACACATACTCATATTGGTCAACTAAAACCTTTTATTGGAGCGTGAATTACACGATCATTGCATGACACAAAGCTTAAACTTCGTACATTCTTACTTCATGCTTGTTGTTTTGTTAATTTTCTCCTTTCCTATTGTGGGTTCCTCTTTTTTTTAAGATGTTATTGTTGGTTCTTGTGGGATAGTCTTTTATTTATTTATTTATCTTCCTGTTTATTTATTTTTTCATTAATATTTCACGATTAATAAAATATAATTTTATATGTTTAAGGATGCATAGATTTCAAATTCACAAAAGAATCTTATATTCAATAAAATACATATATTTTTATTAACCTTTTGTTTTTATAAAAAAAATATCAAAAGCGAATCTTATATGTTTATTTATTTTTTCATTAATATTTTCACAATTAATAAAATAGAATCTTATACTGTTCTTAACTCAAGTTACCCTGAATTTTTTCTATAATGCACATCATAAATTATATGATAAAGAATAGTATAGGTTAACCTAACAAAATATAATTTAACTCCTTATTAAAAAAAATTGATTTATGAAAAATGTAAGGTCTTGATAGAAATAAAAGAATGTTTTACTATGATGTTTATCCTTTTTTTCTTTCGTTAAAAGTAGGGAGAACAATTTTATTTCTTAGTAATTAATTTGTTTATTCAATATCTTAAAAATTAATATATATTTTTTTCAATGAATATCTTACATTTGAGAAAATAGACAGATTTTGATGGTAATATATGGTAAATTACATGTATCTAAGCCACTGTGAGAACATGGGTCTTTAAAAATAGGAAACAATAGACAAATAAATTATGCAAAGGATTTGATAATCGTTTCAATTAAGATTATTTTGATAATTAAAATTTATATTGAATGGTGTGTGCTTTGAGATAAAAAATAGTGTGTATATATCATTTATCTTTAATGTTTAATCTCTTATGCTTAGTCATAAAAGGTAGAAAGTTATATTTTTATTTTAATAATATATGAAAAAAAGAGTATTTAATTGTAATTATATATTAAAAGATTAAAATGATATTTAATATTTTCTTGTATGCATAGAGAGTTATTCTCTCATCTATTAAATTTTTGTAACTTTATAAATACTTATCTTTTGTACATACATATTGTTTGTAGATATTTATTTTTAATTATATTTTAAAATAATTAAATAATATTTTTTAAACTTTTATATTTTTAAAATAATTAAACAATAATCATTAAGACTTTATTTATTTAAAATATTATCTTATATTTACATTTATACGATAATTAAACACTTATTTGATTTAAGTTATAAAATTTCTTATTTGAATAAGACTATTTTTTGATTATCATTGTGAAATAACAAAATATCAAAATGTAATCTTAAAGATTAAATTACGTAAATAAATTAATTTATTGAAATTTTTTATGATATTTTTCTTTAAAAAAACATTACAACTCAATTTTATATGTATGTTGCTTATAGTATTACAGTTGGTAAAATAATTTTAAAAATAAAAATTTGCTTTTAATAAAATTATTATTAGATGATATATATATCATAATTAATATAAATAAATTTATATGTATTTTATTCTTTAGTTGACTTATGTTTTTGGTGTTATGATTTCCTATTTCAACTTAAGTTTGAATCATACTTGTATATTGTTTTTTTATTTAATAAAAAAATAGATTTTAATATATTTTTAAGAAAAAAAATTATGTGTATTTAATATTTATAAAAAAAACCCTTTTCTCAAGCCAAAAAAAAACACTAAATTTGTAGTTTCAATATAATTTCGTTTTGATTCGTACTTGAAGTAATTACTATAGCAATGAATTGCGCAATCAATTTCTTTGTACGAATCCAACCATTACAAATAATTGTTGTATTATTATTTTTTTAAAATAAGTTAGATTTAGTTATTTATATTATTTCATTGATTAAATTAAAAATAATATCATTTAATATTTTAACTTTATAAAATTTATCATAAAAAAATATATATTATTTTAATATTTTTTATTAAAATATTATTATTATTTCTGTTAATTGATTAAATGGTATTAAAACACTAATATTTAATAATAATAAATTCACAATTAATATAAAAAAATTAAAATATTTATTAATTGTATTTATTTTATTTTAATATTTTATTAAATTTTAATCTTATAAAAATTAAAATATATAATTCAATTTTATTATGATTATTTTTTAAAATATTTCATATTAAATTTTATCTTTATAATTATTAAATATTAATATTTTAATCAAGTTTTAATTACTTGAAAAAAACAAAAATTTAATAAAAATAATATAATTTATTTTTAATTAATCATTTTTAAAAAGTTAAAAAACCATATCATTTTTAATTTATAAAATTAAAAAATATTAATAATCTAATCTAAAAAAAATTTACATAACTTTTAATTTTTTTTAATAATATCAACAGATTATTCGTTACTGAGTTGTGATCCAGTATAAACGGAACGGGAAATTTCAAATTTGAAACGAAAGTACATTCCGTCCGAAAAATCATAATACCACTTAAAAAAGATTTCAAATTTGAAACTAAAGGACATACCGTCCCAAAAATCATAATAACACTTAAAGATTGATCTGCTTAATATTTTTTATACTCAATTTATATATTTTTATTATAAAAATAATATAGTTAAAAAATTTAACATTAAATATTATTTAAATTAATTTTTATTTAATTAAAACTATTGAATGTTAAATTCTTACCGGTTAAATTTATTAAATATTATTAAAATTATATTTTATATAAAAATAATATAACATTTTAATCATTTTATTTTTATAAATTAAATAATAAATTTTATTTATTTTTAATAAATTTTAATTATCTTAATCTTATATTTTTTAACATTTTATCTACATCTTATCAATTTTGATAAAAAATAGTGCATTAACCTTTCTTAAAATTAGTTGCCTACTCGGTGGATGAAAACTTGTCTAAATCTTATTAATGAGATTTTAAAACTATCTAATCAATCAACAAATAATAGCCCATCGTATTCATTTAATTAACTTATAAATGAAAGTCTATTAATATAAGAAATGTTTTTCAAAAATAAAATAAAAACCTCAAACAAATGAGAAGAAATTTTACATGATTACAAAGGGTGAATATAAAAACAAATAATATATATTTTTAAATAAAATAAGATAATATTATATTAAAAATATAAAATAGTATAAGATAATAATACAGTAAGGATGAGAATCATGAGACTGTGAAAAAGGGTGAACGGGGAAAAAAATTGGAGAACAAAATGGTAGTGGGTAAATTAGTAAATCATGAAGCAAGCATTTTGTACTCGGTTCATGATTAAAAAAGGAATCAAAACCACGTGTATGGCAGAGATTAAGAAGTTGACATTCCCTCAATAATGACTCATAAAAGGAAGTAGAGGAATTTTTTAATTTTTTGGGACAAAAAAATAGTGGAGAAGTTAATTTGCAATTTCCCGTTCTTTTATAAAAGTGGAGATATAAAGGAGGGTAAATGGGGATATAAATTCCAAAAACAGTTAAAAGCTTAAACTTGTTTTACAATTAAGGACAGCTGGCCTGCCATATAAAGTCGATGATTATTTGGACCCACTTTAAGTGAAATAGTAGGGTTCTTACTTTTACTGACTTGACTAGATTGGAACATCAAAGCTACCATCAGTATATTGAAATGATATTAATATAATTTATAAAATTTATTTTATTTTATTTTTATACACTTAAAATAAAAATAATAATATATAATATAAATATAATACAATATATATTTAAAATTAAATTTATTAATATTATAATTTAAATTAAATAATATGATATATAAATTAAATTAAATAATATTATACTATATAGATGCTTTTATATCACTGCTCAAAATCACCAAAAATAACAAGGTTGTGTCGTTGCTTCTGATTCTGCAACAGGATGTTTTTAATACATTTTTTTATTATTTTGTTTCATTATCGAGTATTAAAAATTGTGTTTTTTTTAAAGATAATCTATTAATATTATATATTTTTATTTTTAAAAATATTATATTTTATTAATTTAAAATACCATATTAAAATAACTAATAACTCCTTTAATAAGGTGTGCCAGTTGGGAATTGGACTTCCTCTGAATTTGTCAAAGTGGGTCAGTTGAATTTTGTTTTTTTAAGAAACAGTTGAAATGTTTTCAAAATGTCAATAAAGGAAGCTAAATATGGTAAGTATTTTTATATATAATAAGTTATTAGTTAAAGTAATTGCTATTAATTTTTTAATCTGTTATTATATATCGTTCTTATTGTATATGTTATAAATAGATTTTTTTTAAACATAACAAATTATGTGTACTATTGATTTTATTAAATAATATTAAATAAAAATATATTATACCAATTAAAATGATAATATATTTATGATATATAATAATTTAATAATTAAAAAAAATAAAGCTACAAAAACTTATAAATAAAAATAACAAAAATAATATTATAAAAATTTATAATTATAAAAATAATATTTATTTATGTTTAGTTTATATATTTTTATTATTTTAAAAAATTTAACACATTATTTCACATTAAATATCATAAAATTAAAATTAAAATACGTTTTTTTTGTTGCATAAAGTTTTAGAGATACTAGTTTATATATTTTCAAATTTAAGATAATAATAATAAACAATATTAAATTGAACAAAAATTATAATGTAATAATCAAAATTCAATGTATGAATTGAAAAATATTGGACGTGAATGTTTTGGTTAACTTCTTTTAACAATAAAAATATCTTTGTTGGAAAAAAAATATTATTTTTATAATTAAGTGATTTAATAATGTTAAATATGTTGTTTTTCTATATCTATTTTACGTCTGCGTCATAACAAACAATTTACTGAAAAATGAATTCGATGCTAATTAAAATCACATAAGTTGATTATGCATCCAGAATTCAAGAATGTTCCATGAAACTCAAAATTTAGCTTTAAAAGCTTTACCGTGGCTGTGGATGGACTAAGAATTAAAAAAAAAAAAAAAAAAATTAGTTCAAAGGCCGAGGGAGTCGCATCTCAAGCAAAGAAAGATTGCAAAAGATCTAAGTTGATCCATTGAAGGAGTACTGCTGCTAAGATAAAAATCTGTGCTCGTATTATTGATGATGTAGCATGTTTAAAATAATTTTAAAGATAATAAAATTCTTTATTTTTAAGAATTTTTTTAACACATGGTGCATTATAATTTATGCTCATATTACGTTTTTCTACACTCAAATTCTCTGAAATTGGTTGTACAAGAAATGAGATTGACAGGACATAAGGCATCAAGTAAATAGCACGCTTTTTTTTTTTTTTATTTAGAACAATGTTGGTGCCGGATGTGGAGTTGGTATTTTAACCATCACCCAAAGACATCAACTACATCATGAAAACGTGACAATTAGCACGCTTCAAGAAAAATAAAAAGAAATTAGTTAATGTCACAACACTTATACGTATTTGAACTTTTGTTTTCTGAATCATCTGGGCTTCCGTACACTAGTAAAGATGTTTTTAGTAATATAAAATAAAATTAATATTATAAGAGGAGAGTTGCGTGATTTTAACATTTAAATAATATTCAACAGTATAATTATTTAAGATAAAAAAACTTCCATTTATATTGTCCCCATGTGTTGAGTCAGCTTGTCATCCTAGAGAGGCATCTATACGCTATTTTAAATTTCAACATCCGGGATCAAACTAATAATAACAATAATAGTAATTTATATGACCATAAAAATGATTCCTTATATAATAAAAGCTTAAATACATTTCACTTCTTGAATTAATAATTGATGCTAAAACACCAAACTGACATCAAATTAATACATTGCAAGCAGTGAACAGAACGCATAAACATTTAACTTGAAATATCCAAAAGAAAGTCTAGATTCTGAACCTTAAACAGAAAATCTTAAACTATCCACTCAGTCTACACCAAATCACTATTCTGAAGAATCCCAAGTTAATCTCCACCAAAACCTGTAGGCCTCCTATTTTAATGGACTATTGGAATCAACCAGAAATCAGAACATCTAAGGAATTGCTACAGTGGAGAATCAAACTCTAAAGACCAGTATTGAGGCAGCCATACCCTAGTTTCTTGGGCTAATCATATTTAAGACCTGGAGTAGAAATTTCGTATGAGCCCCCACTCTTCATACATGCTCCTTTTGTTTCCTCCTCCAACTGAAATAGTCACCTCAACTAATTATTAACAAGATAGAGATTCAAGAAAGGAAGCTAGGTATAAATTGAGATAATAAGATTCACGAGACAATTCATTAATTTTTAAAATCCTCTCGTCTTATTTCATTTAATTTTTAATGAGATTATATGATAATGAATCGATACTAATTGAGATATCTTATTTATCACTAATGAAACTAAATAAGACAATAGAAAATATGATAAATAATAATTTATAATATAAGTTTAATAAAAATAATAATACAACAAATGTTTAAATTTAGACATATTAGAATTAAAATTTAAATAAGATAAATAAAATGAGACAATTGTTGTAACTAAGAGTCCATTAGACACTAAATGAGACACTAAAATGAGACATGAAATGAGATGAGACAAACCACTTTACATCTTAGAGAACTATCTCAACCAAAGCATGTAATCAGCATGAACACTTCTTCAGATACATATCATTCAAGATCAATGTTGTTCTATATGAAGAAACCAGATAAACAATGCAGTAACCACAAACACACCAAAAGGACTAATTGCCTTGAAGAGGTTTAGACGGGAGCTCAACTGTATGTATCATGAAATCAATGAGAACATAACAAATGACAACAATCAATCAATTTACCAGGATTAAATCAATAATCTTCAAAACGGCCTATACTAAAGAAAATGCTATTTCTAGAGCAGGAAAGACTATTTTTAAAGCAATTAGTATTTAAACCTAAAAATGTAACCTTCAAATTGTTCTAAAGTTATCCCACTCATATTATATAGGGAGTCATAGTTTCCTACATTTCAAGTTTTCAACACCAATAAAGCAAAATGCAGAAATAAATTATAAAGACTTGTCTTAAAAAAAAAGTTATCAATGTTATAATATAATTTACTAAGCATTTACCTTTGAGAGGATTTTCTTCTGATATCGATACCCCTGGAGAAGTTGATGAAAACATATTAATTGCACAATTAAGACTAGAATTCACTGAAGAAGATCACTTTGGAAAATAACAATATCACTTTATTTACCTTATCAGTTCCATAAATATAATCACAATAAGTGAAAACTGAAGCAAAATTGCTCTGGCTTTGTCCTCCAACATAGTGATGGTAATCATGATACTCAGCACCCCCATAAAATGGGATATATTTTGCGGGAGACCAAGGAAAATCGTATCTGCACAGTGATCCATTTGTTACAATAGCTTCTGTGTCACCGCGGCCAAATGCTTCAGTACAGATAGATGGTGGGTGGCAAATGGCAATAATACCATGGTGGTGAGGAAGTGTATAGATAAGATGGGTTACCATGATATTGCTGCTGTTTAGCAAAGAAGACAACAAAATACAAGCAAGCAAAGATAACTTTCCAAAATAGACAAATTTCTGATAGCATGCTCCCCAAACAGCTAAAGAACACATCTAGCAAAATGCAGCTAGCATATTGCCTACATCCATGCATATACTTGAAGACCCTTACATCAAAGATACTTTTCATTTAATTCTAGAAGGCACAAAAATGCCGGTCAAAAGACTCAAAACCATTCTTGAGCAATGTACAACAAAGGGCAGCAAATTGATTCATCCTTAAAAATAAAAACTAGCCTCTCCAAAAGATTGTGCTACTTCTCACTTTAAGTATGTGTATATTCACCAATACTCCATAAGTATTACAACACCTAATTAAAATCAGATGTTGTTCTTCCGCTAAGTATGCTCTCTCATGATTGTTCTTGATGAGTGATGACAATCATACAACTACCCCTTCTCATTCATGGGACATAAAAACCACCACCACAACAAAAAAATATCAAATAATCCCCTAAAAAGTTTCACATAGAGATAACTTCGTTCCTGAAGTAACTCCTAGAGTGTTTAGGTATTCTTCATAAGATCATATTACTATTGCGAAACAAATACAAAGTTGAATAAAAAACTGGAAAGAAAGGACATTGTACTGATCCTTCTCCCCATCAACCAAACGAGAGCCATTAATGAATATCCTTCAAAACAAAAAAATTTTGACATACAACACTATTGGAGAAGGAAATATAATGATAAAGGGAAATCTAAAAGCGTCATGATTTAGTCAGAATTACTAATGGGAGAAAGGGACCGCTAAGAATTGAACAAAAATAAAAAGGGTAATAGAACAAAAATACCACCGAACTTTCATGATTTGTCAAAATATGCCACTTAACTTTTATGCGTGACGAATACACCATCATGTTACATATATACCATTCTGTTATTTAGGTAACAGAATTTAACATTTTTTTGTCGCGTAAACCTCACATCATTAATTTAAGTGGTAAATTTAGATAAATCATAAAAATTCAGTAGTAATTTTGTTGATCAAGTGGAGTTCATTTGACAAAAAAGTTTTAACTTCCATTGCCTAAATAACGGTGATTATATTTCTGTAAAACTTATTAGAAGATTGATGGTACATTTGTAACGGTTGAGTGGTAGATTTTGACAAACCATAAAATTTCAGTGGTATTTTTGTTAGTATCCAAATAAAAATAAAAGGAGAAGCATGCTTACCCGCTATGCGTCTCAAGGGCCTCAAGTTGCCGTAAAGATATCCATGCCCAGAATGTGATCATATGTCCAGGAACCATTGCGGGCCCGAGAAAAGATGGGATCCCAAGTATCAAAATCTCTGCCCAATGCGCATATGGAGCCGCATATCCAATTGGAGCACTGTATTCATGGTGAACTTTGTGAATTTTCTCGTAACCCCACTTGTTATGCAGGAACCTATGTATCCAGTAGTTGGTATAGTCTTCCACCAAAAAGTAAACTATCAGTTGGAACAGGATCTCCCACCCTGAAGGCAATGGCAATCCAGTCCTAATCCCTATCATCTGCTTGCGTACACAACGAAAAATCTAATTACAACCAAACTTTATAGAAAGAAAACAATAGTAGTAAAAGAATTTTTTTCAAAGTAGTTAATAAATGGTACAAGTTATGGTTACTTGGCATTATATAATTATCGAACAACATATTTCGAAAAAAATTAGGGGATTAAAAACTCGTTAGAGGAGTCGAAGCTCAAGTCAAGCCAAGTTCATTTGCATTAATTGAAAGTTCATTTGAGAAAAAAACACCTTAGTCCTTAATAAATCAAATTACCCCAATAAAATTTCGATGAACCCATAAAAAAAACTCCAAACCTTAGCATTTAGCCCTTTACCTAAAATTATTCCAGAATTAAAATAAATAAATAAATAAGAAGCTCGGAAGCGAAAAGCAAACAAATTTAACAGAGCTGGAGGGGAGATTACGTACAGACCTTAATAGAAGGGTAAGAGATGAGCTGAAGAGGACCGACAATAAAGAAGAAGGCTTGCATGACGTCCTTGTAGCATCGAAAAAACTCAGAAGAGGAGAGTCTGACCTTTGGTTGAATTTTGTACTTATTGAAGCCAGAAGATCGCATGAGCTCGATTAAAACCAAAGGGAGAGGAGCGACAGAGAATATGAAGAAGAGAAGGACAATATTGTGGCAGTATAGTAAGTAATCGGACTTTTGAGCTGAGTATCTGAACCAAAGGGTCTCGGTGAATGTTAGGTTTCGGCCAAGTGCCGATGCTGCCTCTTCGATGGTATGGTACGGCAACATTTAGGCAATTATGATGATCGTCGCCGGAGCCTCAGGAATTGGCGGCAATTGCTGCAGGCGGCGGATAACAGAGTTTAGCTTTAGAAGTGAAGGATAAAATGAGAGGGAGAGAGTAAGAAAAAATGCATGAGTGATGAATCTACGGGATTTTTGGTGGAGACAGGAGTGGAGGTCCTTCTCCTTGACCTTGTGTGGGGGTTACGGAGGTTGGGTTTAGATCTTATAATATTACATCCCGACGGTTTTTTATTTTTAGGGAAAAATAATGACTTAGTATTTAACCTAATTTTATTTTTAATTTTCATATAATATTAACATATATGTTATTTATATATATATTTTTAAAATAAATTATATTATACAATTAAATCTAAAAAAAATATCATTTAAATCTCTTATATTAATTTTTAGTATAACTATGTTACAGATGAATAACTTAACCTATCTCCAAATATCTCAAACGTAAAACAATCTCAAATTTTAAATATTAACTTTTTCAAATATCTGGCCATCTGGCTATAATATAACTGTCTCCACATAAATCCATATACTTACCTTTAATTTTATCTTATATAATGTAATATCTAAGCATAATTTACCATATACTTGTGTCATCCCAATATCAAAATATATGTTTTTAATGTTAAGTGGTCACCCTTCGTACAATGAAACAATTGACTAACGAAGTAATAAAATGACATTAATTTAATTTTAAAAGATAATCTTTTATTTATTTCAAAAGTCATACTTACGTTACTTCTTCTTCTTTTTCTTTTTTATTATTACCATTTTAGTTATATTTTTATCGCATAGTAACCAGGCAATAATAAAAATCCTATTTTTTTTCCTTCAATAAATCAATTTATTTTAGGTTATTTTTTCACTTAAATATTATTGAAAAGTAATTTTATAAAATTTATATCTTATTATCAATATAGATATTTATATATTTATAATATTACATCATGAAAATTATAATATAATATTATGATTTTATATTTTATGAATAATTATCAATATGTTACTTAGAATACTCACCTTACAATATACAGTAAAAATAAAAATTTAAGTTTTTTTTGGTGTGATTAAAAAAGTTTTTAATTTTAATTTAATAATTTTGATGGTTGATAATTTTTTGCTTATGTAATATATTTTTATCTCTAAAAAACTTTTATTTTTCAAAATAAATAAATCATATTTTTTAGTTTTTATTTATTTATTTTCTAACGATAGTATTCAACTAAAAATAACATATACATGATGCAATTGAAAATTTGACTTTATTTTTGTGCAGTCATGTTAAAAGTTAACAGGACACCAAAGTGACATTTGCCGTATTTTTTCTTTTCATTTTTAGCTTATCATTCTCTAATTACTACTTTTCTAATGGAAAATGATCTAATCATTTTTTTTAGCAATACACTTATATCATTAGTTTATAGATTAAGAGATAATCATACAAATTTTGACATTAAGGTGTATTGTTTTAAGTTTCAAATCATGATGTATTTTTTTATAACATATTTTAAGATTTTATTTTAAAATAAAATCATAATCATAACCCATTAAATTTATAATTATAAATTAAAGCGAAAAATCTTATAATAGGTAAAACATTTATCATAAACTTATTAACCATTATCTATAAATCTCATTATCAAACAAAATAATACTAACTTTTATATTTAATTTAATTATAAATGAAATAATTCAATATTTACTTGGAATGATGTAATTGTGTAAATTTTATAAAAAAATTAATTAATTATTTTTTTATAAATAAAAAGTCTAACTTTATATATATAAAATAATTGGATGTATTGATATTTTTAAAATAAAATATTATTATATATAATACAAATAAAACTTTAATACAGTTTGCCACTATATTTTTTTTAGTCCTCAATGTGTATATTAATATTTAATTATTGATGATACAATTAATTGAAAAAAAAATTAATTTGAAATAAATTACTAATATTTCCTTTAGTTTTAAACATCAATGAATGATATTCTTTTCGACTTCGGCTTTTTTGTCGTATATTGTTAAATATGTATTAATTACACTCTTCCTTTTACATTTTTTATTAAAAGAACATTATGTAATTTCATGTTCATGGAATGTGGTAAAAATCAAAGTAGAATCCAACGTCTAATAGTAAGGGAAAAACAAAAAAAAAGGCATGATATCTCCGTAAAAGAAAAATCAAATGATTACCAGGATTCAGGACTATATCATCATAAAGATGACTACAGCTTTGAGCTGATGATTGGCCCCCACTGTTTGATAAGTGTTCTCCAGGCGGTGGTGATAGTGAGAGGTTAAATTTGAAGAAAAGGAAAAGAAAAAAATTGCAATTCAAATCATTTTAATTTTATAAATTAAATATATTAATGATTTTATTTTAAATTAATTTTTTTTAATTATTTAATTATTATAAGTCTATTTTAATATTTTTTATCATTTTATTTTTAATTTATTGAGATAATTGTTTTTTCAAAGTACTAACCAATTCTTTTACTAGTAAATTTTAATTTAATTTAACTTAATTTTTTTAAAATATATATAAAAAATGCATAAAATAATTAAATATTTAAAATTAAAAAAAATTAATAAAAAAAATCAACCAAGTTGATCGGAAAAAGTACCTAATGTAAGCAGATTTACTCATGTAGCACAGTAACAATACTCTGAATTTTTTATTTCGATAGAAATACACTCTGAATTTGGCAATTGGCAGGTGGACCAAATCACTTTTACACCAAATCACTTTTACACCATCTACACTACACTAGTGTGAATAAGCCGTAAATTTTTTTTTTTTTCACTATATTTCTCTTTTATCCGAATCAAATGCTACTACTTTATGAACATTATTTCAAACGTGTAAAACTGATTAGCATGCGTGCCAAAATGGCATCAACACTAAAGTAATTACTGAAACTATTCATCTTCATGCTTTGCTTTCAAAATCACTTTATTAGACAAGGAAATGTAGTTATTTCACAAACTGAAATTACTTTAAACCTTATAATCTTATATCTTTAAAACATTTTTGATTTAAATTTTAATCTTTAAAGAAAACATTTGATCGATTTGTATTTCGGTTGTTAAGACTTCCTATCTCGTCATTTTATACTCAATTTTGAATCTTATTAATGTATTTTTTGTTTATTTAATAAAAAAAATAAACTTTAGTTTTTTTTTTAAAAAAAGTATATGTATTTTATATTATAAATTAAATAAATAATGCATGCATTACATTTTTAAATATATCATATGTTTCTTTATCTTATTAGCTGGGACAAAACCTGAACAAAACATATCTTCTACATTAAAAATAAATAAATAATAAGTACACTACACAGTGCTGCATTTTTTAACATGTAAAAGCATATGTTTGTATTGGATATTAGTTCTTAATTCAAAGAATAAACACAAGGACCTTAATTCAAGGAATAAAACAAGGAGCTTAATTCAAGGAGTAAAACAAGGAATCCTTAATTCAAGGAGTAAAACAAGGAATCCTTAATTCAAGGAGTAAAACAAGGAATCCTTAATTCAAGGAGTAAAACAAGGAATCCTTAATTCAAGGAGTAAATCAAGGAATGCTTAATTCAAGGAGTAAATCAAGGAATGTTTAATTTAAAGAGTAATTGAAGGAATAAAATTTCCTTATAAATAGCTATACAATTGTAATGAAAACATGAAGAAAATAATACAAACTAGAGAACTCTTTTGTGTAGAGTTATTTCTTGTTTTTTCTACATGGTATCAGAGCAGGAAAATTAACTTGCTTCTGCTTTATTATTATCTTAGCATCTTCAATCTTTGAAATGGCTGAAGACAAGCCGCTAGGATCAGAAGCTGAAAGTTCATCAGTGCTTTCCTTCATGAATATGCATGAGGTGGATGTCAACCCAAATCAAAGATTAAGCTCAATCTTGTTGAATGAGTTTAATTACTTGCCTTGGTCAAGAGCAGTGTCTCTGGCTCTAGGTGGAAGGTCCAAGTTGGGGTTCATAAATGGAAGCATCGAAGTACCTGATGTTTCCTCACCAACCTATGAATCCTGGCTTAGTAAGGATCAGCTCGTTATGTCATGGCTCCTAAATTCCATGGAACGTAAATTAGCTAAAATATTCAGTTACTCTGAATCTGCATACCAACTATGGGAGACGGTCAAGGAAATGTATGGCAGTCAAAATAATGCTGCACGAGTTTTTCAATTAAAGAAAGACATCTCAGATCTGCAACAAGATGGCAAGCCTTTTGTACAACTCTTAGGAAGCATGAAAAGCATGTGGAATGAGTTGGAAATATATCGTCCTCATACAACCGATGTAGCTCTGCTACGAAAGAGAGCAGAAGAAGATAAGATATTTCAACTTTTGTCCAGTCTGGATTCAACATATGAAGATATACGATGCCATATACTCATGAATACGGAACTTCCTTCCTTCACCAATGTATGTGCGACAATTCAACGTGAAGAAGTAAGAAGGAAAGTCATGAACAAGGATACAATGGCTAATTCACCTGAGGCAAGAGCCTATCTAACCAACGAGAGGAAGTACAAAGGGAAGCATCCAAATTTGAAGTGTCAACATTGCAACCATACGGGCCATGTTAAGGACACATGTTGGATTCTACATCCAGAATTAAAACCTGATTTTATAAAGGATAAGAGTTTACAGAAAGTGAATCGTACTGGACTCCGTGCTAATCATGTTTTTGCCTCTACCTCTAATGGGTCTGATCCATTCAAGAACTTCACAGCGAATCCAGCTGAACTCATGAATGAGTTTATGTTGTATCTTCAAAGCAAGACAAGAGGAGCTAGAATTGACTGTGTGGATAGCATAGAAGAAGGAAACTCGACAGCATTGCTAGGCAAGTTTGCGGGCTTCTTGGCAGATACAAAACTCATACCACAAGAGGACATGCAAGGTATCATAAAAGCCTTTAAAACTGCTCTTAAAATAAATATGTTGCATGATTTTTGGGTTGTAGATTCAGGTGCCACAGATCATATGACAAACCATGTGTCAAAGTCTCATAAGTTTGAAAAATTAGCAAATCCTTCTCAAGTTTCAATTGCAAATGGTGAGAATGTAAAGGTTTTAGGAAAGGAAAAAATAAAATTAATGTCAGATGAAATCGAGTCGGCAGTTTTATATGTACCTTCCTTTCCTTTCCAACTTCTGTCTGTAGGAAAAATCACAAATACCTTGAATTGCTTAGCCATTTTTTCTCCTCACAATGTCATTTTTCAGGATTGTGTCACCAAAAAGACGATTGGTGAAGGGTTTTACTTAGATGGTCTCTATTACATATCCAAGAGCAATCCCAGAGGGTTTCAAGCTAAGTTTAATCCTATCCAAGATAATCAATTGTGGCATCAACGTTTAGCTCACCCTTCTCTACCAATTTTGTCAACTTTATTTCCAAACTTAGGAAATGATGAAATTGCATGTGAAACTTGCCACTTGTCTAAGGCCACTAGATTGCCTTTTAATTCTTCCTTGTCTAGGGCTAGTAAGTGTTTTGAACTAGTTCATTCAGATGTATGGGGACCAATTAATGAATCTTTTGATGGTTATAAGTATTTTGTGATTTTTGTTGATGATTTCTCTCGAGTCACATGGTTATATCTTTTAAAGTCTAAAAATGAAGTTATGGAAGTATTTAAGGACTTTCATAATCTTGTTAAAAATCACTTTTCTTCTAAAATTCAAACCTTAAGGTCTGACAATGGCACCGAATACATGTCCCATATCATGAAACAATATTTGAGCATTCATGGCATTATGCATCAAACAAGTTGTGTTGGCACACCTCAACAAAATGGTGTAGCTGAACGCAAAAACCGGGACTTACTTGAAAAAACTAGAGCATTAATGCTACAAATGAATGTACCAAAGAGATTCTGGTCCCAAGGGGTTATGGCAGCTGCTTACATCATCAATAGATTACCCAGTCGAGTCTTGGATTTCAAGTCTCCTCTAGAGGTCATGAAAGGAAGGAAAATTAACCTTTCACACCTTAGAGTCTTTGGTTGCATCTGTTTTGTACATATTCAATCTCATCATCGAGATAAATTGGATCCTAGAGCTGTTAAATGTATTTTTCTTGGTTATTCATCTACACAAAAGGGATATAAGTGTTATGATCCCCAACTTAGAAGATTAATTGTGTCTAAAGATGTTCGATTTTATGAAACTAACCCTTTTTTTAGCAAGTCACATGAAATCACAAGTCAAGGGGATGACATCTTGGATGTGTTTCCATTACCAAGAATCGAACTTAAGGCTCCACAACAACAAGATCCCAGCTATGTCAACATTGATGCATCTCTCACTGAAAATAACAATGAAGGGTCTCGTCTTAATGGTACACTGCATGAAGATGGTGATAATCAAGATGATCCTCACAATATGGTACAAGATGTGAACGAGTGTGAGATAACTCCTTCTGCTCCACGACGTAATCCAATGCGTGTTAGGCAACCTCCCACAAGACTTCAAGACTTTGTCACCTACAAACCCACACATCCCATCTCAAATTATGTGTCATATAAGAGAGTGACACCAACCCATGCCGCATTCCTCAGCACTATATCGAGTTACAGTGAGCCTCAAAACTTTCATGAGGCCAACAGCCAAGAGGTGTGGAAGGAAGCCATGCAAGAAGAACTTAAAGCCCTAGATCAACACAACACATGGAGCATCACCAAACTTCCAAAAGGCAAGAAAGTTGTGGGTTGCAAATGGATCTATAAGCTCAAATTCAAGTCAGATGGATCAATTGAGAGGTATAAAGCAAGATTGGTGGCTCGGGGATTCACTCAAACATTCGAGGTGGATTACAAAGAAACATTTGCACCTGTTGCAAAAATGAACACAGTAAGAGTGTTACTGTCTGTGGCTGTAAACAAGGGGTGGTCCATGTACCAAATGGATGTGAAGAATGCATTCTTGCATGGTGATCTCAAAGAAGAAGTCTATATGAAATTGCCACCTGGGCATCCTCAAAGCAATGAACTGGATTTAGTGTGCAAATTGCACAAATCCATTTATGGTTTGAAACAGTCCCCACGAGCTTGGTATGCCAAGCTAAGCTCAGTTCTCACTAGTGTTGGTTTCAAAAGCAGCAATGCTGATTCCTCACTATTTGTTCGCACAGGAGCTATGGGCAAATTGGTTGTGTTGATTTATGTAGATGATCTTATAATTACAGGTGATAATGCTGACGAGATTTTCAACCTCAAACAGTCCCTCAGACAAAGGTTTGCAATTAAAGACCTTGGGATATTGAAGTACTTTCTTGGTATAGAAATGGCAACCTCGCACAAGGGACTCTTTCTTAACCAAAGGAAATATGTCCTAGATTTGCTTAAGGAAGCTAACATGAGCGATGCTAAACCAGCCATTACCCCTCTTGACAGCAAGCTCAAACCTAGCTTGAAGGGCACGCCACTCAGGGATATAAGTTATTACCAACGACTGGTTGGTAAGTTGATCTACCTAACAATCACCAGACCTGACATCACATATTCTGTAAGTATTGTGAGCCAATTCATGCACTCCCCAACACTTGAGCATTTGACCCTTGTTAAAAGGATCTTACGCTACTTAAAAGGATCAGTGGGTCGTGGTATTATCATGAAGAAGAATGACAACACACAAAGCATGGGGTATTGTGATGCTGATTGGGCAGGGAATGCAATTGATCGCAAGTCCACCACTGGCTACTGTACATTTGTCGGTGGAAACTTGGTCACATGGAAGAGTAAGAAGCAAACTGTCATTGCCAGATCAAGTGCCGAAGCAGAATATCGTGCAATGGCTTCAACTGCGTGTGAGTTGATATGGCTTAAAGGTCTTCTGTGTGATTTAGGTGTTCCTACAACTCTTCCTATGTCCTTATTTTGCGACAATCAGGCAGCTATGCATATAGCATCAAACCCAGTGTTTCACGAGAGGACGAAACACATTGAAGTTGATTGTCATTACGTTCGTGAACAAGTTCAATCACAGGTGATTCAGACACATTATACAAGAAGCTTCGACCAACTGGCTGACATCTTCACCAAGCCCTTGGCTTCTCATCAATTTCAACGACTTTTGTCCAAGCTTGGATCCATAAATCTTCTGGATCCAGCTTGAGGGGGAGTATTGGATATTAGTTCTTAATTCAAAGAATAAACACAAGGACCTTAATTCAAGGAATAAAACAAGGAGCTTAATTCAAGGAGTAAAACAAGGAATCCTTAATTTAAGGAGTAAAACAAGGAATCCTTAATTCAAGGAGTAAATCAAGGAATGCTTAATTCAAGGAGTAAATCAAGGAATGCTTAATTTAAAGAGTAATTGAAGGAATAAAATTTCCTTATAAATAGCTATATAATTGTAATGAAAACATGAAGAAAATAATACAAACTAGAGAACTCTTTTGTGTAGAGTTATTTCTTGTTTTTTCTACAGTTTGTTTCGTTAAATGCAGGAACAAAACGTGAACAAATATTTTGAAAGGCAAAAATATATTAATATACTTTGAAAAATATATACTTAAATAATATATTTTATTTATTCTTTTATCCAACGTAATTACTTTTTTTTGGTATAATAGTCAATAATCTAAATACTATTTTATTTCCATTTCTCATTTGATAGTTAAAATAATTAATCAATAACCTGAGTTTAAGATAAAAATAAAAGTGCACATACTTTATAAAAATAAGTATTATAATGAGGGCCAAATTCTTTCTTATATAACATACTTTGAATTTTAGACATATTATCATTGTTAACAAAATATAGGAAGTTATGCCTACAGTTCTTTATGGGTTATAAAAGTACAAAATATTTATACATAACGTAAAAAGGATTAAAACTAAAACATAATTTATGATGGGATTATAAAATACAACTTTAAAATATTTGCCCTAGATTTAAGTAGTTTATTAATCCCATACACCTTTAATTCGTTTCAGTGATAGCATTTAAAGAAAAATACTAATGGTCTCAAATTGGGACAATCTCATTTCATGTGTCATTATTTTATGGATCCATTCAGTACTACAATATGTACTTTTAGTCTCGAAATTTTAGCATCGGTTCTTTAAAAAACCGAGATCATAGGTTTTTGGCCACGGTTTGATAAAAACTGAGGCTATAGTGTATACATATAGCCTCGATTTTTTCAATAACCGTGGCTATAAGTTAAATTATAAAAAAATATTTTAATATTAAAATATTGTATGTAATTCATTTAAAAAATACAAAAATTAATTTACAATTTTTTATTTTTTCTTTATTATTAATTTAATTTAATGTATTTTTATTTCTTATAATATATATATATATATATATATATCATATGTTTTTTACTCTCTCTCACATTTTTTCCTCTTTTAATTTTCTCAATGTTATTTCCAATATTTACGTGTATTTTTTCCTCTTTTTCTCAATATTATTCCCAGTATTTACGCGCACAGTAATATATATATATAATTTTTAATTAATATATATATATATATAAGAAATAAGAAATAAGAAATTTTTAGCTGAGCACACGAAGTCTAATTAATATATATATATATATTAAGAAACGTACGCGTGTATCTAATTAATATTAAGAAACGTACGCGTGTAATCGTCTCTTTCTCAGCAAATTAAACGCATAATCGTTTTACAAAAATCCATCTCTCCCAGAAAAACCCAAATCTCTCTCTCCAACAAAACGCAAATCCTTTGTTCCAATATACCGATCATCATCGCACCACGTCGCACCGCGTCGCACCTGAAGAAAGTATAGACTTACAGCAGCTCCTCCTTTCCAGCGGCTTCTTCTTTTCTCTCTATTTCTTTTTTGTTCATATTCGCACTCATCGCCAGCCATTTGTAGTGTCGTCGCTCACAACGCAGCTCCTGGTAAATGTGATACCCTTAATTTTTACAATATCAATTCATATGTGTTGATTCTTAGTAGATTATTTATACGTATAATACATTTTAGTTAGGGTTATTTTTTCAGTGTTATACAAATCCTTCTCCTGTAATCTGATAATTACCTCTGATTTTTTTTTTCATTGTATTGCATCAGATTTGAAACATTTTTACGGATTTAGGATGTGAATTAAACTGCAATTTTCTTTTTACTTGTTAGCTCGAATATCAATAATATGCATCATCATGGGATGTTAAAACAATTTTCCAAGTTGTTTTTTATCGTCTTTGTGATGGTGTTGGCTTTTGTTTGTTCTGTTTTTGTTTTAGCTTGAAGTTCTTTGTTTTGATGTTTTAGCTGTGTTGAATTTGTTTTCTATTTGGTGTGTCTGTAGTGTTCAAATTGCGAAAATGATTTTCAGATGTTCAAGTAAGAATCTTGAAATCTGGATAAATATTATGTTGTACGACTTATGTCCAATAGTTCTATTTTTTCTATGTATTTGTTTCCTAAATTAGTTTTCCTCACTTGGAAAATAATGTTACCATTTACAGATCTTCTATAAATGACGAAGTTCAGTTGTGTCCCTTCTGCAGTCAACCTTTCTCAGGTAAGATCAAATTCTAAATTCTATGAATAATCATAGAATAAAACTTCCATAAAATAAAAATTACGATATACACAAATTCCATAGTTGTTATTTTTACTACCTGTCATCAATGTTCTTCATGTCCAAAGCGCATCAATAACAATTATGTGTTTATTTTTAAAGGATTTATGCAGTATTCATAATCTGATATTTCTATCGAATTATGGTCGTCATGATTGAATTTCTGCTCTTTAAACAATTTTTTATATCATTGAATAGAAATCAATATTCTGAAATTTTTCTCAGTGGTGGATAATAAGTTTGTAAGGGACCCTGTTAAGTTCTCCAACCAGTCTAAGACGTTCGGACAAGCATTCAATGACTTCTATGCAACAAGAAAAGGTTGTCTTTACAAACTTGTTGCAACCGACTCTCATCCTTGCCATTTAAGTTTAGTTTATTTATCTATGCTAAATAACTATTTTGTGATTGGATATTTTCCTTGAACTTTCATAATGTCACAGAGAAGGATTCTTCTGCGTCAATTGTTGATGTTGAAGCAGAAATTAAAGATGCAGAGTAAGACCACTCAGCTATAATCACATGGTATGCTCTAGAGACCATTGATCTCAATGACGGGATTGTACAGTAGAGGGCTAAAAGCCTGGTTTTTTTTATGGTACGAAATAATTAATTCTTAGAAAATTATAAAAATAATATCTTTAAAACCTATGAAAACAAAATTAACATTTCAATAATATTGAATGAATTTAAGAACAAGTTTAAATGACCATAATTTAATTTAAATGACGTTTAACGTGAAATGATGTGTCAGATTTTTTTTAAATAGTAAAAACGTATGAGATTAATATAAAGGATGCTATTTTTGGAGTTATAAGTTAACAATGTTACTTTTTATTGTTTTCTCATTCTTCTTTTAGTTTTAATATAGTATCTCACACTCAAATAAATGATAGTCGAGCCAAATATTAAGAGACATACATGTTTACTTCCTTCATGCATAAGTTGTGCTTATATTGTTTTAAAACGAAACAAATGAAAATGTGAAAATAGATTTTACAACCAATCAAAATAATTAATGATGCATAAGAATGTTATCATATTTTTTAAGAAGACAAGTGGAATTTGTGGGTATTAGTAAATAATAATGTTGTTACTGTTATTGATATGTGTAGTACTAAATAATAATGTTACTATTGTTATTGATATAAGTATTACTAATTTTCTTGAATTGTATCTCAATTGTTTTTGTTTTATATTAAGTATCATAAATTTACTTTGAGGTTAGATAAGAATTCCATGATTGTCACTCTTGAATAGGTTGAAGAACTACTTATTATGCCATTTGTTGTATATATATATGCACTTATTATGCCATTTGTTGTATATATATGCAGGAACAAATATAAATTGAAGAACTTATTGTTTGAATATTAGGTATTGTTTATATTCATGTAATCTGGATGTTGGTATGTTTATATATATTAGATGTTTATATTCATAGGTATTATCTCACGGTGTCATTAATTATAGACATTTTTATGACATTATAATCATGATGTAATCTATATATTAAGAATAAATAAGTAGAGAGGATTATTATGTTTTGGATGTTGTATATACAGGATTATATTCATGGAAATTGGATGTTGGTATGCTTATACTAGATGCTGGTTTTTTATGAGGAAATTAATACATGCTATCAAGGACAAAGATTTTGAAGAATAGAATTATTACAATGGGACTTACTCTCTTGATTTAGATTGTAAACTAATGTTAGCAGCTTTAAAGTTGTTTCGTGTATTTTTTATATTTTTGGAATTATTTAATTAGTTAGTTTTTATTATATGTGTTTTATTGTATCGTTTTATTAAACTCTTAATGTAATATCTCTGTTAAATTTAATATAATTAATTTTAATTTTTTTAATTTATATTTGAAAATTTAGTGTAATAATAATTCATTTTGATTATCTATGGTCTTGGTTATATAGCAAAACCGAAGCCATAGGCGAGATTTATGGCCTCAGTTATAACAAAACCGAGGCCATAGGTGAGACCTATGGCCACAGTTATGAAAAACCCGAGGCCATATGTGAGACCTATGGTCTCGGTTATAGAAAAACTGAGGCCATAAAGGGGTACATATGGCCTCGGTTATTAAAAACCCGAGGTCATATGTGCGACCTATGGCCTCGGTTATTATGAAACCGAGGCCATAGGTTATGACTTTTGGTCTCTCTCACTTAGGCCTCGGTTCTTATAACCTAGGCCATATGATCACGGTTAAAAATCGAGGCCATAAGCACACATTGTAGTAGTGATTGTTTATAAGCGTCCAATATTTTATGCGTATAATCACAAGCCATAATGTTAGCTAATAATAAATTCATTGTTTAGCATTACTAATTTTTAACTGAGTGACTAAAATTGCTCCTTTTTACATGCTATAACTTGGGGTTTATTCTAATTAAGTACAAATTTTATTTTTTAATTGGTTAATATATTGGGTTAAGACCCAAAATTTTGAATAGTTTATTTACCTTCGTGCTTGGGATCATCCTAAGGGGAAAAAACGTAGCAAAAAGGAGAGAGAGAATCATAATTATTTCTATGTTGGGCTGGGACAAGGCCCATTCCAACCCAGCACAACCTTTAATTTCATTATTTCAAGCCTTAAACTTCACGACTAATTGGGCCATAGCACTTGAAGATCTCGGCATTTCGAAAGGAGCCAAATCTGTTTCTCTTTTTCTCCGATTATGGAGCACTTGATTTTTCATTTCAGAATAGCTGCAGATGGATTGTGATTTCTCATAAGAGTAAAGTAAGAGAACCAACGGATCTACGTGGTGGTTAAGAGGGGGATTGACTGTGCAAATTTTTTAAATATGGTACATTAAATTATAGATAAATTATATACATAAAATATATTTGTGTTTTTTTATCTATTTCATTTAAATCTTTTATTACTCATAAATACAATATATATTTAATAATTTCAACATATTTATATTTATATTTAAATAATATATATATATATATATATTAAAAATTACTCACAAATGTTTATCTATTGTTTATATATATATTTTTTAATAAAAAATAATTAAAAATTAAAAATAAATAATATTATTTTTTATCATTTATATAACACCTCTTTTAAATTAAATTCTTAGATCAGATGATATTTTATTTTTAATGTGTTCTTGATTATAGTCACTTTTTAGCAATTTTGCAAAAGTTAGTATTTAGGGTAACTCTTTCCTATGTTTTTATTTATGGTACTTTTATAGCATATTTATAACTTTTTAATGTTTATATCTTTATATTAGGATTACCAATTTATTGTATTTGAATATAGTAAAGAATATAATTCAGTTACAAAAATCATCATTTATCACCTTCAATAATTTGTTATGTTGAGTCATGATTGTAATCATGTTATTTGTTAGCATCATAATTTGTTATTTTTTTTCTTTTATGCAGATATGCACCACGCATTACATCAAATTTATTCTTTATAAATTCAATTACACTAATATATATAAGTAATAATGAAAAGTAATACACACATTCTTTGATGTCTATTTTTTTCTCTCATTTGTTTTAGTTTCTGCTGCTTTCATGGTATTATAGCTCGTTGAGCTTGTGTCAATGACATATGATTAATGCTCAACCATACGTTGTTATGGAATAAGTTATGCTAGGAAATGGAAAAACTATTCCCATAGCTCATTTTGGCACAGAAAATCTCTTTACATAACAACTTAGATCCACATTTCCTCCCTAATTTACTTCATGTACCATAGTTAGCTAAAAACCTTGTTTTTGTTAGAAAAATTTGATGGATAATAAGGTCTCAATTGAATTCTTTCCTAACTCATTTTCTATAAAGGACTTGACCAGGGGAACATCAATCCTAGTGGGAGGAATTGAAAATGGTCTTTACAAACTTCCACCACTTTTACCTTCTTTACTTAAATCTATTTCTAGTCAACCTTATGGTTTTAATAGCACTATACAAAATAAAACCCTTGTCAATGGTGCTTTATGGCATGATCGTCTTGGTCATCCTCATCAGCAAGTGTTAGATCATGTACTTAAAGGTTTTAACCTTACTTCTAGTAAACATATATGTCTTGTGTTGTGTAGTGCTTGTCAAATGGGTAAATCACATGGATTATCTTTTCAAATCACGTACATGTTATGCAAAACCATTTGATATAATATATGTTGATGTTTGGAATCCTTCACCTATTATTAGTACAAATGGTACGAGATATTTCATTCTTTTTATTGATGATTACTCTAGATATCAATGACTTTATGTTATGTATAGCAAAGCACAATTTAATCAACTTTTTCAACACTTTAATGCATTTATTTCTATACAATATAATGCATAAATCAAACAATCACAATCAAATGGTATTACAAAGTTTAAAAGCCTTGAGCCTTTTATATTTGCTAAAGGTTATCTAAAAAGATATCATGTCTATATAACCATTCACAAAATGGGGTTATTGAACGTAAAAATAGACATGTTATTGAAACAAGTTATGTGCAATAAGTCTCCTTATCAATTTCTTCATGGTGTTGAACCTAATTACTCAATGCATAGAGTTCTAAGCTATTCATGTGTTTTCATATGCCAGGCTATACAATTCAAAAAACCTAGAAGCTCATTTGATATAATGTTTTTTTCTTTGATACCCTTGTAGAGTAAAAGGATATTGGTGTCTAGATCACATTTCACAAAAATTATACATAGCATCATATGTCAAATTTATTGAAAATTTGTATCCCTATTTACAAAAATCATCATCTCTTAACTATTCTAACATTCCATCCTTTTATCCATGGGTTATTAATATTCCTTCTATCTTTGATAGACCCAAAATAGTCTTAAACACGTTTTTCAATAGGCCTAAAGTTATCTTGGCTTTTAACCACATTGTGCACTCTACTACTTTTCTAAAAATTGTTCATAAAACTATATCAGACAAACACACTATATATATCACACTTGTGTCAACCCTAAGCATATATTTTATGCACCACAAGAAGATGTAACCATACATGATTGTTCTAAAAATTCTATCTTAGAAAGCAATTCTTCAACGACATTTATTTTGCCAAAAAAATTCCACCTAACATGTTAACTAATCTCAACTCTTTCAACTTTTATCTTCTTCTATTTCACCACAATTAGTAGCACATTTGTCTAGTAATGTAAATCATCCCATAACTCTTTTGTACCATCTTCAAATGACTTATGGCCATCACAAAAACTTGGTGCATAAATCTTTGATCCTTCTAACTTAGAGCTCTTTGTTCAATTACCGCGTGAAACCATTGAACTTCTTTATCTTGTCAATATCCATCCCATGGTCACACAATCTAAAGATGGTATCACGAAACCCAAATTTCTTCTTACAAATACCATACTTCCTCAACCAAGTTCAATTGTAGAAACTTTACAACACCTTGAATGGTGTGATTCCATGAGACCTGAGTATAGCTTTCCCATGAAAAATAACAAAAGGACATTTACGTCTCTTGTAGAAGGAAAGATTGGAAATAGAGTGGATTCATAGAACGAAGCTAAAGGCATACAAGTCTTTGGAGAAATACAAATCAAGAGTGGTTATGAAGGGGTATGATAAGATTAAAGACATTGGATACAAGGAAACTTTTAGTCTTGTAGTGAAATCCATAACAATAACAATTGTTTTGACTCTAACTCGGCCAAAGAAATGGATGATAAGATAACTTGATGTAATAATGCATTATTGAATGAAGACTTAGAAGAGGAAATATACATGTACCAACCAATTGGATTTGTAAGAAAATAACTACCATACTATGTGTGCAAACTTAACAAAGTCTTATATGGGCTTAAACAAGCACTCAAAGCCTAGTTCTTTAAGTTGAGTAAGTGTCTTGAGCATATAGGATTTAAAGCCTTTAACTTTTACTCATCAATCATGGTATATGATTTACACAGTGATTTCATTGTTTTTTCAAATTTATATGGATGATATCTTTGTGAAAATAAACAATGGCACACATATACAGTCCATTATATACAAGTTATGTGACACCTTTGCTCATAAGGATCTTGGATAAGTTAGTTATTTTCTAGGAATGGAAATGAATAGAACCAGTGAGAGAATTCATTTAAGCTAAAAGAAATACATCATTAATCTTCTGCAAATAGTTCAACTTCATGAAACAATATCTTATTCTTCACCAATGCAAACATGAAGTAATATTCAAGTATGATGGTAAGGTTCTTGATGATGCCACATTGTATAGGATAGCTATTAAAGCATTGCAATAATGTACATTAACCTTTCTTACCATTACCTATATTGTCAACAAACTTTGTAAATTTCTGTACTATCTAACAAACTCACATTGGTCTGCTATAAAACGTTGCTCAAGTATCTAAGAGGCATATAAGATCTTGGTATAGCTCTCTACAAAACCAAGCAGCTTGATTTATATGCATAAATTAACAAAGACTGAACACAAGTTAAAATAATAGGAAAAATACTAAGGTGACGTTTGGTTCGTGGAATGGAATCAGAATCGGAATCGGAATCGGAATCAGCATGGAATGGAATGGAAAGGAAACAATTTTGTTTGGTTTGACCACTGGAATCAAGCTCAGAATCATGATTATAGTGTTTGGTTTGCCACTGGAATGGAATGAAAAAAACTGTAAATGACCTTAATACCCCTACATGCTGTAAAGTTCAAATAATGTCATTTAATCACTATTTTTTCGTCAGACAAAATACATTATTGAAATCATTATTTTTCTAAATAAGTATTACTTAATTAAAAAGAAATATATTATTAAAATTATTATTTTTCTAAATAGGGTTTAGGGTTTTGAGGTTTAGGATGTGTGATTTAGAGTTTAGGGATTTAGGATTTGGGGTTATATTTGTAGGTTAAGGTTTAGGGTTAAAATTATTATTTTTCTAAAAATAGTTTAGGGTTTTAGAATTTTGGATTTAGGGTTTAGGGTTTTAGGGTTTTAAGGTTTAAGGTTTAGGGTTTATGGTTTTAGGATTTGGAATTTGGAATTTGGGGTTTAGGGTTTTGGGATTTATGTTTTAGGGTTTTGGGTTTTGGGATTTATGTTTTAAGGTTTAGGGTTTTAGGGTTTAGGGTTTAGGGATTTTGGATTTGGGGTTTATGGTTTAGGGATTTGAGGATTTGGGGTTTAGGATTTAGGGTTTTAGGATTTGGAATTTGGGATTTAGGGTTTAGGGTTTAGGGATTTGGGATTTATGTTTTAGGGTTTTGGGATTTATGTTTTAAGGTTTTAGGGTTTAGGGTTTAAGGTTTTAGGATTTTAATATTTGGATTTAGGGTTTTGAAATTTTGGGTTTGAGAATTTGGGATTTGAATTTAAGGTTATATTTTAGGTGAGGGTAAAATTGGAAAGAAAAAGTTTTGATGAGAATGGAATAATGATTACCAAAGGTGGGAGAAGGAATTGTGATTCCTTCTCTTTTAGTAATCAGATTTCATTCCGCCCTCCATTCCGTCGAACCAAACACACAAAATGAAAAGAATCAATTCTGATTCCATTCCATTCCATTCCCTCCAACCAAACGTGGGGTAAAGGGTTCTGCATCTTCTTAGGACACTTATTAGTGTCATGGAAATCAAGAAAACAAAGTGTGGTATCAAGGTCTAGCATAGTGACTTAATTTCGAGATTTGGTATCTTTCATAAGTGAAGTAATGTGAATACAAAAAATACTTCATGAATTGAAAATTGAAATTCCAAGTTCTCCAATTATATTCAATGATAATTTGAGCACACGATACTTAGCAAAAAATCCATTTTTACATTTAATGACCAATCATGTTGTTATTGACTTTCATTTCATTTGAGAGAAAGTATTGTCTTAATCTATAAATATGAAATATACACTATCACAATAGCAATTGGTAGACATAATGACAAAGGTTTTGGGATCATAAAAATTTCAAGAGTTTAAATCTAATCTTACAATCTCCAAAGGATCATGAGCTTAACAGGACATGTTAGATAATATAATTCAGTTACAAAAATCATCATATAGTACCTATAAAAGTTTTTTATGCTGAGTCATGATTGTAGTTATGTTATATATTAGCATCACACTTTGTTATTTTTTCTTTATGCAACGTGTGCATTATGTACTATATCAAGTTTATTCTCTGAAAAATCAGTTGTAATATATATATATACACTACACAACAATAATGAGAAGTAATACACTTTTTTGTTATCCAATTCTTTTCCTCATTTGTTTTAGCTTTTACTTTCATAATATGAATTCATGAAAAAAAATTCTTATTTTAACATTGATGGAGAATGACTCATGGGAGATATGATATAGTTGGTAATTATTCTTTCTGTCCCGCCTTTTTTTGAATCCTATTTTCTTACAATTTTTTTCAAAATATATTATATATTTGTAAAATTTTAGAGTTAAATAAAATAAATTTGATAAAAATAATACTTTCATAAATAAATTAATATTTTAATTTTTAAAATTTAATATTATGATATATAACACATTAATTATTATAATGATTGTTAAAATTAAAAAAAAATATAGTTATTATTTGTACTTTAAATTTAAACTTATTAAATTTATTTACAAAATAAATAAATATATTTAAAATTTTATGAGTACTTATTAAGTTATTGAAGATTCAATTAATTTTAACTTATTTTTTAACTTGGTTTCTTTGTTTTCTAACCTCTAATGGAAAATTCCTACTATGTCCTGCAATATTTAAACAGGGATGGAATAACACCTACATTTAACTCAATACTTTATACACGTTATCATTCTAAATCTATTTATATTATATATAAAAATTTAAATCATATATTATAAATATTTTTGATAAAATTGCTTATATATTTTAAAATAATGACTACTAATACTAGTAGTTATTGAATAATATATTTAAAAAATTATTTTTTATCAATTAAGTAATAAATTATTAATAATTAAAATATTGACAATTATCTAGATTATAATTATTTATCCATTTATATAATGTTGTTTATTTTAAGTAACATAAATATTATTTTTTTCCGCTTAATTATCTTAAGTCTTTTTATCAATAAAATAAATAACTAAAATATTAGTAATTTAAATATTGAGATATTATATTTTTTGTTATTTTTTATATAATGTTATTTATTGTTAAAATTAAGGTCGTTATTAATTATCTTATTAAATTAAAGATATACATTGTAAAGATATTTACAATAATTTTTCATATATATTTTATTAAAATTAAAGATATACATGATAAAGGTATGTAATTTTTTTTAATATTATGAGTATAAATTTGATTAATATTCAAAAATTTGTTTCATACTAATAATATCAATATAAAATATCACTTGCAAAATCTGTAAACTTGATTATACAAATTTTATTTAAAAAGACACTAAAGTTTACTTTTTATTAAATAAAGAAAATATTATAAGATATGCAGTCTAAAGGTGGTGAGTATTTATATTATTTGAATTACATGTATCTTTCAATTTTTAATTACATAATTAAATTATTAAATTTTTGATTTATAAATATGTATTTTAGTTATTAAATTTAAAAATTTAAAGATTTATGTGTTAAATTTTAAAAATTTAAAGATTAAATCATATATTTTAAAATTTTAAAAATTATAGGTAAATTTAATTAAAGTATAATATGATCGGATGATATAACAACAAAAATCACAAACAGGAAGTTATTCAGTATTTTTCAACAAAAACAAAAAAGTAGAAATAAGGAGAAAGGTCGATGGCATAGTGGCTCATTGACCAACTCGCATCATACAGAAAGATCACGTTCCTTGTTTTGTTCACGCAAACCAAACAACCCAAGTATTCCTTTTCTATCATTTTCCTTCCTCCCTTCAAAATCTGATTTTCCATATTCTTTGCTTTTCTTTACATGCAAGAGAGTGGTATGAGGAGGAAATTATCTCTGGCGGTTGGATCGATGCTGGAGGAGTAGACTGCCACATTCGTCTTCATCTTCACGATGGCAGGATTCAAACTTATTTTTTTCAATTTTGCACGCACATGTATAAGCCATATCTTTTTATTTTGAGTACCGGTAAGAATTGTGATGAGTATGAATCCTTGAAAGTATTTGAATAGTTTACTTAAAAAAGTTTGATTATTGGTATTGTTTGGTTTTGGCTATTGAATAATGATAAATGATTCCTAATATTATTATGTTAAAATTTTAAAATAATTTCATTTATGAATAAAATGAGATTATTTTTAATAACAAATTGATAATTAGTCAAATTTTAGGACAATCCTTAATATTTATTCTTTGAATAAGTTTACTCTTTTAAATTTTTATGTATAAATTTTTAATTTTTAATTCATAAATATATATATTTTGGTATCTAAATTAAAACTTATGTCTAAAATTTTAAAATTTTAGACACCAAATTATATGTTTTAAAAATTTAAAAATTTATATATAAATTTAAGAAAAATGGTCATAGAGATCCCTTTGTTTAAACCTTAAGAGTTATTTAGTCATTTTGTTTAAAAAATATGTTTTTAAGTTTATTTATTTGTGAAAAATACACCTGAAAAAATTAATTTTTCATTCAATTTTTAAAAAATATAACAAAATAATGCATATATCACATACATGTATTTTGTTTTTCGATAGACATATACTTAATAAAATAATTTTTAATTAAAAAATAATCAATTTTTTTTATTAAACTTAAATTAAATTTGTACTATTAGGGTGTGATTTTAAATATTTTACAATGAAAAATTTGTTTAAATTTTATTTAAAATTTTAAAAGAAACCTTTTAAAAAAAAATTGAGTAATTTTTACGTATATATCTATCGAGAAATATAAATATACATATTACATATATATTATTTCGTTATATTTAACTAAAAATAAGGTAAAAAAATTAACTTTACATGCATTATTTTTAATAAATAAATAAAGATATTAAACATATTTATCTTAAATAAATTACCAACAATTCACTTTAAAATTTATTAAAGTTTCAATGCTAATGATTCACGTACGAAAAACATAGTAAGGTGATTGGACGATATAAGACGAAAATCACCAACCGGAAGTTATTAAGCATTTTTCAACGAAAAACTTAGACATAAGGAGAGTGGTCGGTGGCACAGTGGCTCATTGATCAACTCGCATCATTCATAAGACAGATATAACTATTGGAGATAAAATTAAGGAGTAATTTAAGGAGTAAATTAAGGAGTGTTAACTTCTTAATTTAAGGAGTAAATCAAGAACCTTAATTCAAGGAGTAAATCAAGGAGTTATCATCCTTAATTTAAGGATTAATTCAAGGAGAAAAACAAGGAATCCTTAATTCAAGGAGTAAAACAATGAATCCTTAATTCAAGGAGTAAAACAATGAATCCTTAATTCAAGGAGTAAAACAAGGAATCCTTAATTCAATGAGTAAATCAAGGAATGTTTAATTCAAATAGTAATTCAATTAATAAAACTCTTTATATATAGCTATAGAATTGTAATGAAAATATGAAAGAAAGAATACAACTTTGAGAGAGCTTGTTTTATTTGGCAAGGCCTTTAGGCCTTTGGCCTTTGGCCTTGACGTTTCCAACACTAATTTTTCAACATGGTATCAGAGCAAGTCGATCTTCTTAAAAAAAAAATTGTTATTCCTTTGCTCAAAGTGTGTTTGACACTCTATCAGAGCGATTTCTTATTCTATTTTTTTTCAAACCAAGCTCTTGGCGATGATGGATTAAATCTTTCATGTAGCTTCTACCGACTTGATGTGGAGGAGGAGTATTGTGGTAAAAAGAAAGGTCCCACATTGAAACCAAGTTCTTGGCGATGATGGATTAAATCTCTTCTGCAGCTTCTACCGACTTGATGTGGAGGATGAGTATTGTGGTAAAAGGAAAGGTCCCACATTGAAACCAAGCTCTTGACGATGATGGATTAAATCTCTCCTGTAGCTTCTACCTACCTGATGTGGAGGAGGAGTATTATGGTAAAAGGAAAGGTCCCACATTGAAACTAAGCTCTTGGCGATGATGGATTAAATCTCTCATGCAGTTCCTACCTGCCCAATGTAGAGGGGAAGTATTGTGGTAAAAGGAAAGGTCACATATCGACAACAATAATATATTTTTTTTGCTATTGTAATTAGCATTTTTTTTATTAGTTTTACATTTGCTGCCTTGGCTTCTCATCAGTTTCAACGACTTCTGTGCAAGCTTAGATCCATAAACCTTATGGATTTAGCTTGAGGGGGAGTATTGGAGATAAAATTAAGGAGTAATTTAAGGAGTAAATTAAGGAGTGTTAACTTCTTAATTTAAGGAGTAAATCAAGAACCTTAATTCAAGGAGTAAATCAAGGAGTTATCATCCTTAATTTAAGGATTAATTCAAGGAGAAAAACAAGGAATCCTTAATTCAAGGAGTAAAACAATGAATCCTTAATTCAAGGAGTAAAACAAGGAATCCTTAATTCAATGAGTAAATCAAGGAATGTTTAATTCAAATAGTAATTCAATTAATAAAACTCTTTATATATAGCTATAGAATTGTAATGAAAATATGAAAGAAAGAATACAACTTTGAGAGAGCTTGTTTTATTTGGCAAGGCCTTTAGGCCTTTGGCCTTTGGCCTTGACGTTTCCAACACTAATTTTTCAACAATAACGCTAACTTCAAATCAAAGAAAGAATTATGATCGGGAAAGAGAAAAACGAAGAATAACTTTGGGGTAAAATAGGTTAACAAAAGTCATCACAGTATCTCAGTGATAGAAGTACCAAGTTCCTTGTTCTGTTCACGCAAACCAAACAACCCAACTACTTTTCTATCATTTTCCTTCCTTCCCTTCAAACTCCTTCAGAGTGATCCCTCATTTCATTCCCGCTTCATATCGATTGAATCCTAATTTTTATTTTTCAAAATAAAACATAAAATCAGCTTCTTCTTTTTTATCTTCTTTGCTTTTTTTTACATGCAAGAGAGTGGTATGAGGCCGCAATCTCCGGTGACTGGAGGCCGGAGAGGTAGACCGCCACGTCCGTCTTCATCTCCACGCGGGCGGAATTCAATGCCTCGCCGATCTTCAAAGCAGTCGAAGCCTATTCCGACCCTTAAGCGGTACTCTTCGGAGCCCATGCTTCAGGCTGATAGTGATTCCAGCGAAGACTACGGCCGTATGGACATGAAGTCGGAGAATGATCTTTTTAGTCCCCAGAGTTTCACAGAAGTCGTTGCTTCCTCTTCCATGCTGACTTTTTCACCATACAGTCAAGAGGTTTATCCATTATTTTATTTATTTCCATAACTCTGTTTCTCTGTTTGTCTCTCTCTTTTCTATTTTCCCTTGTATTCATGGGTATTAATTTGCAGTTAGCAACATGTCAACATGATTAGCCACTATCATTGTATTGTTTTGATATTGAATTTAGCAGATGGGTCAAGCTGGTATATTGTGATAACATGCAGTTACAGGAATACAACAGAGAAGCAAGGGTGGTTGTTAATGTGACAGTGGAGGGAAGCCCAGGACCAGTTCGAATGATGGTCAAATTGGGATCCAGTGTAGAGGAGACTATTAAGCTTGTTGTTGACAAATACAATCAAGAAGGTCGAACGCCTAAGCTTGATAAGAATGCTGCATCTTCACTTCAACTGCACCAATCCTATTTCAGCCTTCAATGTAAGAATTAGTATCCCCCCTGTTGTGGATAGTCAATCGTTTTTGGAAATTAGAAGGAGTTTTTTTACTCTTGTTTTATGGATAGACAATTTTGTGATCTTTTCACAGAAAGAACATGTCCGTGTGCATTTTTTCAATATAGTATGGACTTATTGAACATGGCATATGTGTAGTTGGTTTTTACACTATTCTTTTCCTTTTCTGCGGATAATAGGTTTTACGGTTTGAATTTGTGATTAATTGATAAGTTCATTTTTGCTAGAAATGGTGCATGTGTAGATTGAGTGTGCTGCCTAGAGAAGGATCTATGCAACGGTCAGGTGTTATTTTATTGATAATTTATATTTTGATTGCATAGGTTTGGACAAATCAGAAATAATAGGAGATGTGGGTAGCAGAAGTTTTTATCTTAGAAGAAGCAGCAAAAGTGAGCACTCAATTCCATTAATCTCGGAAGTTGTTCCTCCAGTAGTAGTAGCTACTCCTGCTGCAGCAGTTGTGCCGATTCCAGCATTCTTAGCTTTTATTGCTGACACGATCAAAAAAATTGTAAGGAGATGTCGTAAACTTTGGAAGGTACTGGTTTGCTTGCAATGAGAGGCAACCTCAGATACCATTTCTTTATTATTAGAGTAACGCACCATATTTATCATGTTATCTAGCACCCTCTATTTTGCATAGAATTCCTTAATTTGTATATAATACCCGTATCATAGTCCCTGTTTAGGCTTCAATATGTAATGCAACATAAAATTAAAATGTGAAAGAAATTCGCATTGTATGAATTTATAAAATTACCTGTATCATTGATAATTAATTATATATATTTTATGATGCGTGTTTTACAGCTACATTTCAAATTACTATGTTATTTTCTTTTCAAAACAATTTGTCAAAAACTTAAAAAAGAAAATGAAGGCGTGTCCGTAAATAGAAAAAGGGACTCATGTTTTAATGGCACGGTAGCATCAGAGAAAACTTCATGTTAGATGCTTAAAATAAATATTAGAGGTTGGATCACATTGTATGAATTTTGTAATGTAATTCCAAGAAATAAAGAAAAAAGAAAAGAAAATGATTTAGGCTAGTATTACTTTTTATTTATTTTTTAATCAGGAAGTGGTTTTTCGATTCATTATTACTTCCTTTTGATATTCTAATATTAAAAGGGAATGCTTACTTACTGGTCGGCATGTATGTGAGTCAGTATTGGGCTAGAAGGGAAATTAATTTTAAAATACTTTGGAAGTTAGTGTGTAATGTGAATACTAAGATATATATTATATTATATTATATTTTGGATTCATTATCAAAAAATCCTACTTTTTTTCTTTGATAAACAAAATATATATTACGTGCACTTGTACTATATTTCCCTAATCGAAGCTTTACAAATAGCAAAGTTTGAATGTCCTGCTATTTAACACGCAAAGATATTCGAGGTAGGCAAAAAAAAAAAAAAAAAAAGTACTAATGCACCAAAAAATAAGGAAAATGTTGTCTCAATTTTAGACAAAACTAAACCTTTGTTAGTTTACTATTGATTTTTTATTTTTGTTAACTTATATTTATTAATAAATTAAATTTACTTTAAACATACCTCACTACTACAAAAAAGAGCATTAAAGTCGGGTTTTAACCGACTTTAAATTAAATGACTTAAAGTGTAAAGTCTGTTCAAGATGTGAACCGACTTTACGTTTAAAGTCGGTTCACGCGATGAACCGACTTTACGTTTAAAGTCGGTTCACGCGATGAACCGACTTTACGTTTAAAGTCGGTTCACGCGGTGAACCGACTTTAACTTCTTTTTTTTTTTTTTAATTTATTCATATTCAACCTGTATTCGAGCAGAAAAAAAAATCAATATCAGTTTAACAAATATTTCAAATAATACAAATATTTGAAAAATAAAATATTAATTAATAACAGAAAAATTACCATGGTTTTGTTCTATTTTATTCAAGATCGTCATATTCTTCTCCTTATGTTATAATAGAAACCTACATATATAATACAACAATCTATACATATAAATAATAACACATAATAACAGGAAAAAAATATGAATAATAGGGGATCTAAAAGATTAGTTAGAGAGGAAGAAAACTCACTAACCGATGTTGGAAATGGTAGTCGTAGGTGGCCGAAAAATGAGAAAGAGTGGAGGAGAAATGGAGGAGAAGGTTTTCGATTTTTTAGAGTTCTGGAACGCTGAAAATAGTTTCTGTCTGGGAAGAAAGAAGAGAAAATATTTATCCACGTGTGTAGCGTCGGTTGACGTGTCGAACCGACGCTATCCACGTAGGACGTAGCATCGGTTGATGTGTCAAACCGACGCTATCCACGTAGGATAGCGTCGGTTCTAGGTGTTAACCGACGCTACGCTACGTGGATAGCGTCGGTTAACACCTAGAACCGACGCTACGCCCACGCATAGCGTCGGTTTGACACATCAACCGATGCTACGTCCTACGTGGATAGCGTCGGTTCGACATCGAACCGACTTTAAACTAATTTAAAGTCGGTTTTTGGAAAAAACCGACTTTACGTATCGACTTATATACCCAGTTTTGTAGTAGTGTCTAATTTACTTTTAACTCATATATAAAAATACAATATATATTTCTTAATATACAGAATATAATACAATCATTAAGTATTTTTAACATGATATTAAAGTTGCTGCTTTGACGTATCTCAATCGTTGTCCTTAGGTTCTGAGCGAGCAGCCGTCATCGTTAAGGAGTCCCACACCACAAAGATCACTACAATCACCGCTTTCGTCATGCATCTTGCTCCAATAACTCTTTTATAGGTATCACTCTGATCGGCTCGACCAAATCTACACAATCGTGGAAGTCTCGTAAGCATCAGAGCCCGCACGTACTGTCAATAGAAATCGTGCATCAGATTCACACACCGCACTCTGGTCCTATGACATCATCAATGACACATCCCCTAAAGTTGACGTCATCATCGTCTTCTGTTGACATCACTGTATCGTTTACTATTACTATTGATAGTCATTTGCATAATTGACTATCGTTGATCATCATCATTGGTTGGAGTTGAATGCCATTGATCGTACCATTTACTTTGGCCGTTGACCTTTCTTGTTGACTGTTGGCTTTTCTACAGGGTTGACTTTTTGTATATATAATTCTATCTACTCAGTTTTTCACGTAGACCTCATTTTTGCAGTCCATTTTTGCATATTGTGTTTATAAATAGATAAAAAGATGTTTGTATTCATCGTTCTATCAATACTTTATTGGAGGAGACCAAGAATTACTTATCTTGGTCTCAAACTATACGTAGTTTTCTTAAGGGGCGCATGCTCTGGAATTATTGTACTGGTGCAATTATCATTCCTGTCAAAGGAGTAAGTGAAGAAGATGTTGCCTACCTTGGCCGCATGATTGAATGGGATAGTCACAACCACATGATCCTCACATGGATTCAGAATACTTACATTCCCTCCATCTTTAATCTATTGGGCAGTTTTGATGATGCAAAATCAACATGAGATATATTGGCCAAAAGTTACTCCACTACTCACGGATCTATGAAATATCAATTAGTAGTTGAATTGCATCAACTTCGACAAGAACCAAGACAATCCATCAATGACTATTATGATCAGCTTCGCTTTCTTTGGGACCAAATTGACCTTTGTGATCCAATTTAGGCATGCTCAAAGGATGTTTTGGTTATTACTCTTATTTCTGCTCTTGTCATTGAGCAACCTCAGTAGTCTAGTGATTCCTCTAACTCTACCAATCGTTGTAGGCAGACCAACAAGAAGTTCTGCAATTATTACAAGCGGTATGGCTACATCAATTAGACTTGTTACCATCATAACAAATCTACTGTTGTTGTTGCTAATACTGAGCCTACTCCACTGATGTCTTCCATTTCAACTGAGTTCTAATCTTTTGGATCCATTATCAACCTCTCCCTCACTGAATTACAGAAGATTATAACTTAGGCTATTCAAATGGATGGTAATGCATCTCTTTCCACTACACTCTTAGTTCTGCCTGGTAAGTCTCAAACTTGGCCTTTTGATTCTTCTTGTTGTAATCATATGACATCTCACTCATATTTATTCTCCAAACTTAAACCTACACCACATCCTCTTAATATTCATATAGTTGATGGTTTCACCATGCATAGGAATAGTCTAGTTTTTGTTTCAACCTCTAACCTTTTATTTTCCTAGGGTCTTCCTTGTACTTGACCTATCCTATAATTTATGCTATGTAGGACAATTAGCTGAACTAGGATATAGGCTTATTTTTTACTCTTTTGGGTGTATTGTGCAGGATCTGAGGATGGGGCAAGGACTTGGGACCGGTCCTAGGGTTAGGGGTATGTTTCCCGTAAATAATCTTCATTTTCCACATGTTGCTCCTGCCTTTGTTGCTGCTGCAACTGCTGTAGTTTCTTCCTTACCTTCTCTCGCACTTTGGCATTCTCGTCATGGTCATGCCCCATTCACTTGGGTACAACAATTAACTTCTAAAGGTCTATTGGGTTCTATTTCCAAAGACAATTTTGATTGTACTTCATGCCAGTTAGGAAAACAGTCAGCTTTACCTTTCAATAATAGTGAATCTATCTCTAATAGTATTTTTGAGTTAATTTATTCTGATGTTTGGGACCTTCTCTTGTTACTAGTATTGGTGGATCTCATTATTTTGTTGTTTTTATGATTATTATTCTCGTTATAGTTAGATCTTTCCTATAAAATCTTATTTTGAAATCTTACCAATATACAATAACTTTGCAAAAATGGTTGAAACACAATTCTCCAAACATATCAAAACTTTTTGATGTGATACTGCTCTTGAATATACTCAATTTTATTTTCAAACTCTATTACATTCCTATGGAATTGTATATCATCTAACCTGTCCAGACACCTCTCAACAAAATGGTCGAGCCGAAAGAAAACTTCGTCATATTCTTGACACTATCTGTGTTTTTCTTCTTTCTGCCAAAATTCCTGCCCCATTTAGGGGTGAAGTCGCTCTTCATGTTTTTCATGCCATTAATCGCATTCCAAGCACTGTCATTCATAATCAGACTCCGTATGAGTGCCTTTTTGGGTCATCATCTGACTATCATTACCTTCGCTCATTCGGATCTACTTGTTTTGTTCTTCTTCAACCTCATGAACACAACAAACTTGAGCCTCGATCTAGACTTTGTTGTTTTCTTGGTTATGGTAAAGCTCAAAATGGGTATCAATGCTATGATCTTATCTTGTATTGTCTTCGTGTTTCCCGTAATCTTATCTTTTGGGAGCACTGCTTATTTGTTGAACTTTCTCACTTTTGTTCTTCCATTACTAACTCTTCTATTTTAGAAATCTTTCCAGATGAGTCTCATGTTCCTTCTACAGATACTCTTGATCCTTCTTTGAAATTCTCTATTCAATATTCAGATTTTTTTGATGATTCTCCTAAACATGATATAGATGAGCAGATTAATTATGAGCTACCCCAATATGAGCATAGGTCTTCTGCCTGAAGATCCTCCATAAGACATTCCACCTCACCACTCAACCCGGATAAGATCCATTCCTGCACATTTACTTGACTATCATTGTTACACTGCCCTTGTTACACTTTATGAGCCTCACACCTATCATGAGACATCTACTGACCTTTTATGACAGATTGCAATGAAAAGAGGAAATTTATGCATTAACCAAATAACATACTTGGGATCTGGTTACTCTCCTTCCTAGTCAGTCTATGGTTGGTTGTAAATGAATCTATAAGATCAAGACTCATTCTGATGATTCCATCAAGCACTACAAGGCTTGTCTTTTTGCAAAAGGTTTTACACAAGAGTATGAGATTGATTATGAAGATACTTTTGCTCCAATTGCCTGTATCTCATTTATTTGTGCCCTCTTAGTTGTTGTCATTGCTAGTAAATGAGACCTTTTTCAGATGGATGTTTAAAATGTCTTCCTTAATGGGGGTCTGTATGAAGAATTCTATATGCAACCTCCTCCTGGTTTTTCTGTTGAAAAAAACAAGGTTTTTCGCCTTCGATGTGCACTTTATGGCCTTAAATAAGCTCTACGAGCGTGGTTTTCCAAGTTCAATTCTACCATCCTTCGCTTGGGTTACACTATCAATCCCTATGATTTTATCTTATTTTTTCTTCATAATGATAAAGACACAATTTTGCTTCTCCTATATGTGGATGATATGATCATAACTAGTGATGACCTCAGTGGCATTCAAGAACTCCAGGATTTTCTTAGTCAGTAGTTTGAGATGAAAGACCTTAGACATCTCAACTATTTTTTGGGTCTTGATATCACTTGTTCCACAAATGGTCTTTATATTACTCAAGCCAAGTATGCATCTGACCTTTTATCTCAAGCTGGACTCACTGACAGCAAGACTGTTGACACTTCAGTTAAACTTAATGAGCATCTAGCACCCTCGGGGGGGGGGGAGGGGAGACCATTATCTAATCCCCATTTTTTACAGATGATTGGTTGGCAGCCTGATTTATCTTACAGTTACTTATCCAAACATTTCTTATGTTGTTCATCAGGTGAGTCAGTATCTATTTGCTCCACAATCAGCTCACTATGTTGTTGTTCTATGCATTCTACGATACTTGAAGGACACTCTATTCCATGACATTTTCTACTCAACTCAATCTTCTCTTGTACTTTGTGCATTCTCTAATGTTGATTGGGCAAGAGATCCCACTGATCGTAGGTCCATTACATGTTATTGCTTTCTCCTTGGTTCTTTTTTGAATTCTTGGCGAAGCAAGAAACAAAACTTTCATGGCCCGCATAGTATTAAAGCAGAATATCGTGCTCTTGTTGATACCACATCTGAGCTCATTTGGCTACGATGGCTTCTTAAGGATTTGGATGTGTCCACAGTCTATGCTACTTCTTGTTATTGTGACAATTAGAATGCTATTCATATTGTTCGCAATGATATCTTTCATGAACGAACTAAACACAGTGAGATTGATTGTCACTTTATTCGTTCTCATCTTATTCATGGTGCTCTTAAGCTTTCGCACGTTATAACGATCAACTTATAGATATCTTTACTAAGACATTTTTTAAAAATACTCATAATTTGGTTGACAACTTCAAACTAATCTCATATTCACCTTTAGTTTGAAGTGTTGTTAATGTATATCTGTTAATATATATATAATTTACTTATAACTTATATATAAAAATAACATGTATATTATTAAGTATTTCTAATAATTTTAATTCATTCTTACTTTCTAGTAATTGAATCCACAAAATAATTATTACATCAATTATAAAATAAAAAATAACATATTAGTTACGATAAATACAAACTTAAGATATATGCATCGCTCAATTCAAGGGAAATACGAAAAGTGAAAAGTCAGGCGGCGTATATAGACACTCCACTAGTAGAAACCGCACTTGGTAATTTATATATCAAGCACCTCCAAACTCTGCTTGTTTCTTGGAAGTTTCGCGCTCTCTTTGAATTTGTTTTCCGTTTAATTATTTCTCGAATCAAACATTCCAAGATTTTCTTCACGTTTCCCGAACCATAGCTAGAAAACAAAATTTCATATCCTCAGTTCCTCATATAACGCATACAGATATACAACAGACTTGCCCAAATCGCGTTTCGCTTTATAATTCCGTACTTTTAACGAATGCTATGGAACCTAGATCGCCTTTGTATCGTCGCCTTGATTCCGGGAAGTCCGTTCAGACTTATACACCGGAAAGGCATTCCAATCTTGCTCGTCGGCCAGGAGGATTCGTTTTCTTACCCGGAAAGTTACCGCCTTCATCGGAGAACAATGGGTGTCGTCGGCTGACAAAGTTGCTGCTAAACGTAACCATAGAAAGGAGTTTGGGCGCGGTGCATGTTGTATTGTCGCCCGAAAACACAGTCGGTGATTTGATAAAGACTGCTGTAGAGATATACGTGAAAGAGATGCGAAGACCTGTGTTGACCGAAACCGATCCTCACGGTTTTGAGCTTCACTACTCTCAGTTCAGCTTAGAAAGTAAGTTATATATCAAGCACTTTTTTATCCCCCCCTTCTTTCTTTATTTTCCTCTTTTATTGATAACATGTTTGTTCTCTGTTCCTTGATTTTAAATATAAACTTGTAATTGGGTGAAGGTATAAAGGAGGAAGAGAAATTGATAAATTTGGGATCTAGGAATTTCTTCTTATGCTCAAAGCGTCAAAATTAGCTCTATGAATTCATCTTGCTCCAAGGAATTAGCAAAGAAAGAAATTAAAAACTCCCCCTTTTCGTTCAGAAAATTGATGGATTTCTTACTGTAATTCTTTTTGGGATCATTACATGTATTTTTTATATGATCCCTCGTTCCTACATTATGATTTTTGAATGGTTACTACTAGTTGGTTGGTATATGTTCTTATATCAATAGGTTCTGTAAATCTCAAATCAAACAACCAATGGTTCCAGTGTTTGTATATTTAACCTGCTTTAGGACCTCGGATGAATAATAACTAATTTACTTAGATAGGAGGAAAGTTGTCTGGAGTAAACTAAGTAGTAATGTTCTCACAAGAGGTGACTACTCTGAAATAATGATTTTTTGGGGTTTCTTATTAGAAATAAAGTCACGACGTATTCTTGAATTGTTAAGTCATTATCGTGATTTCGCTTTACTTATATTTATGGACCAAAATGTACAATCTCGAGTAGATCACATATCATTATAACGTTCATGAAAGAATTTGAAGCATAATAAAAGTATTTCATGAAAATAATTTTTTTTAACAAACTATTGCGTTGTTAAAACTAAAATAAGAATCAAGCTCTTATTCAAAAAGATTATTAAAAATTTCAAAATCAAGATCTTGTTCGCATGGAAAAGATGATTGAATACATCGTTAAATATAATTCATTAAAAAAGAAAGACTCACCTAAAACTTTAAAAGTGGAAGAGTAATCTTTTGAAAATAAGGTTTCTAACATAGTTTTAGTCGAAGATAAAAATGATCATATTATTGATGCCAATAAACTTATGTTAGAGATCATACAAATTTATAAGAAAGTATTTGGAGAAGAAATATATTTATAAGATAAGTTAGTCCAAGATCTTAAAATTGTCTCCATAAAAGAGGATTCAAATATCATGGCATTTGTAGATGTTCTTGAAGTTAAAGAATTAAGTGTTTTTATTATTTTCGAATACAATTAATTATTTGACATCACAATAAATTATTTTTTAAAACAACAAGAGTTGTCAAATAATCTTCAAGATATCGAGTCATATTTTATTATTCTAGAATTTGTTGAAAATATGAACGTTAAAGGTGAATATGTAGACAATATTTGGTTAATATTATTGAAAGAAATAGAACAACAAGAAAAATCAATTTTGAAGATCCATGAATACTACAATTACTATCACCCTCATTTGAAAAAAAAACTCGAGAACGAGTTTTAAATAAGTGGAGGGGAATAATGCGGGATAAAATTATAAAAGAGAAAATAGTTTATTTTATTTAGGATTTTTGCTTAGAATTTAACTAAAATAATAGCTTATTTTGTTTAGAGTTCTAATTTTTATATACTACTAGCATCCTATATAGAAACATTTACTTAGAGTTCTTTTTTGTGTATATTTCTAAAGTCCCACATAAAAACTTTATGAACTATTTTAAATACTTTTCAACTATAAATAACTAGGTCCTATGCTTGTATAAGACATCTTATAAAATAAATAATTTAGTTATATTAAAGAAGTTCTATTCTTACGATGGGAAGTTGAAGTTCTCTTATTCGTGAAATAAAAGAATATATTTAGGCTAGTCTTACTCTAAAGTTACTAGAGTGCTCGTTTAAAGATAGATAACATAACTAAGCTTGTCATATTCTAGACTTGCTAGAATGCTTGCCTAGATAATAGTCTAATTGTGTCATATTCTACAAGGATCTCTTGCTAGAGAGTAAGTCTGATTAGTATAAACTTTGCTCATATATTTCTTATTTCCTACGTGTTTTCATATTTTGGCACATTCGTGCTTTCGTCCTGTGTCAGGCGTTATCAGAGCCATGACCTTATTGGGCCATGTGGGCTTGTGTTCTTACGAGGACATAAAACTCCCTAAGTGGGATTGTATGATGTAATGTGCATGCACATGTTACACATTGTCTAGAAAGCTAAGTGGTGATGTGCTTATAAGGGGTGAGTACTCCCTAAATGACATGATGCTTTTAGGGTTTCTCTCTAAAAACAAAGCCATTAGGTTCCGCTGAATTGCCAAGTCGTGATCGTGGGTCTACTAAACTTGTAATTATGTACCAAAGTGGACAATCTCATGTAACATGGAGTAGATCTCGTCCCCCTATAAGTAAACAGATTAATCATTCTGTATCAGTAATGTTGTTCTTAGTGGACATTTATGTTTTCGTAGTTGCATCATATATGCATGTTAGATGTATATTGTATGATTTTGCTGTCAAAAGGCCCAAGTTATATCAGAAATTTGTTTAAAGCTCAGAAAATCCTACAAAAATGTTTACAAATGTATCACTAAACTAAAATCACCTCTTAAAAAAGTTCAAATATAGCTACCAGTTAGATGGCTTTAGATGAGTGTTCGAAAACCCAATTAAAAACTCCCACATTTCCCTCGCATTTTGTCTTCCTGTACCGTCCAAATGCCACCCTCGTCTCCTTTTTCCTCTCCCTCTATCATCATCGTTTTCAACTTACTCTAACATTACAACCGCCACTAGTAACATCAACTCTATATCTTCTCCTCTATCCTTACTAATTTTGCTTTTGCCCTTCTATATTATTATTGTTCATATTTTTTTTGGTCATTTAATTGTAGTATTATCATTTTGAGCTCAATAAGCCTCATTAATAATTACAGAAACTCCATGCAGCTTAAAAGACGCTATTTATTTTCTTCCCTAATCTCATAAAACTCAAAGGCATTAATAGAAGATGTGTGTGAGATTAGGGATAAATAAAAATAACTTCCTTTAAAATGCATCCGGGCTCATATATATATTGAAAATTCATAAATTCCCATCACCAAAAGAACATGTACACAACATGTTTTCACTACCTTAAATTTCAAGTAGCAATCGTGCGGTACTTAGCACAGTCCGTTGCACTAAGCTTGACTTTCAACCCGAACGAAACACTCTAAAGAGACTAAAAAGATACTTAGAGATTTAGAGGATTCAAGAGCGAAACAAGAACTAGAGAGAGTTTGTAAAGAATGTCTTGTATTACTCTAAAGAGATATTATCTTACAATTTTCCAAGATGATTACAAATGAAGACCAATAAGTCTATTTATAGTGTGACACTAAGCTTAACAATATGTCATAACTTTCTAGATACTTCTATGTCTGGAATGTACAAGATTGTTCTAATTTTATCTGCAATATGTCATAAGTTTTTAGGATCTTTTAACCAACTCTAGATTATTTATATACTTTAAAATAAATAAAAATTATTATTATATTATTTTAATAACATGCATACCGTTTAATTAAAAGTAATATCAATAAATTACAAAACCCCTTCGCTTTAATAGCAATTTTTACCAATACTAACAACTTTTTTATTCTTTTTTTGAAACAAATTGCTTTATTATTCTAATGATTACTAATGAAAGTTTATATTTTCATACCAATAAAGATTATTATCAGACTAATTTAATTTTTTTATAATTTAATCTCCGAGTATTTTTTAAAAAAAAAACTATGTTTTCATATTATTGAAAATAGCTTTAAAAATACGGTTATCCTTACTAATTTACATCAACTTGGTCTAAAAAATAATAAATTAAAGTGAGATATATTAATTATCTTTGAAATAAGTGTGTTATTATCGTAATAAAAATATATAAATTATTTATTATATTTTTATTATTAATTACACTTGAATGTTATTGTTATTACATAAAATTATCATTAATAAAAAGTTATTATAACAATAACAATCTAATTATATTAATATTATCACTCTAAAATTTATCTAATTCAAAATAGTACATTTAATTTAAATTGCATTTTTTCATTTATTGGATTGAATAAGTTTTAAAACCCTTAAAATCAATGTAAGATGAGTTAATTTGATTTTTTATATTGAAAATCTCATACGAGTGTTATAACATTCTAATAACATTATTTTATTCTATAAAATCTCAAATATTAAAATGATTGGTATTAGTTTAATAAAGTATAATTATGTTGATAAAACTTTGTTATTTTATTTTAATTATTGGATAATTTATTAATGTTGTGTTTGGTGGGAGTGAATATAAAGGAATTAGACTTAATTCTTTCTATTTATGTGTTTTTTTTTTCAATTTTACTCCAACCCCAAATATAATCTTAAATCCAAATCATAAATCTCTAAACCCTAAATCTCAAATCCTAAAACCTGAAACCCTAAACTCAAAACCTTAAATCCTAAAACCTTAAACCCTAAATTAAAAATACCAAAACCTTAAACCCTATTTAGAAAAATAATAATTTTAATCCTAAAACTTAACCCACAAATATAACCCAAAATCCAAAATCCTAAAACCCTAAACCATATTTAGAAAAATAATAATTTTAATCATAAACTTTAACCCATAAATATAACCCTAAACCTCAAACTCTAAATCCTAAACCCTAACCCACAAATATAACCCTAAATCCCTAAATCCCAAATCTCAAAACCCTAGATCCTATTTAAAAAAATAACGATTTCAATAACACTACTACAAAAAGGGGTATTTAAGTCGATTCAATACGTGTATTGACTTTAAATTTTTAATTTTTTTTTATAAAATTTACTCATTTTCTATTATACTCAAATTAAAACGTGTATTTGATCACTAAATAATAATAGGAAAAAAATATGTTTAACAAATAGTTTAAATAATATAAATAATTAAGAAATAAAATATTAATTAATAGTAGAAAAATTATCATAGTGTTATTCTATGTTATTCGAGATCATCATATTTATTCTACTCATGTTATAATACAAATCTACATATATAATACAAAAAATTATACACATAATAACAGAAAACATATGAATAATAAGTACATAGGATTAATAAAAATACTTATAAGAGTAAATAAAGTGACAAAATGAAGGAAATGAAGAAAAAACGATATTTTGTAAGTAAGAAATGAGTATAAATATTTTGCTCAAAAAATAGGGGATCTAAAATATTAGTTATAGAAAAAGAAAACTAACTAATCATTGCTAAAATTGGTGGTCATAGGTGGCCAAAAAATGAGAAAGAGTGGAGGAGAAGTAGAGGAGATTTTGGATTTTTGAGAGTTATGTAGCGCTTGGAATAGTTTCTGTCTGGAAAAGAAAGAAGAGAAAAGAAAAGAATTTATCCATATAGATAACGTTGTTTCTACACCGAACTGACTTTAAATTCATTATAAATAGTTATTTTCAAAAACAGACTTTACAGATCGACTTAAATACCCCTTTTTGTAATAGTGTAATGTATTTTGTTTGACAACAAAATAATAATTGAATAATATTATTTAAACTTTACTGAGTATAGGGATATTAAGATAATATACAATGTTTTTCATTTCATTCTAGTTATAAACCAAAAACTCTAATATTGATTCTTTCTTTGATTCAATTGGTCAAACCAAATAAAATTGTTTTCATTTCATTCTCATTCCGATTCTGATTTCAATTTTGATTTCGATTCTGATTCCATTATGTGAACCAAACTCAACCTAAATTTTAAATTTTGTGGAATGGATTGAAAGAGAGCATCTAACACATAAAAGTTATACTAATATTTATTTAATATAATAATTATTTTTAAAATTAAACATATTATATATATATAATTTATGTTTAAATTGACCAAAGAAAATAATAAAATTTTAATTGTGATAATTAGAAGAGATTAATTTTTTTATAAATAACCAAGTTATAAAAAATTTAAAAAATTATTATTGCTACAATTTTCCTAAGTAATAATTAATTATAAATTTAAAAAAAATTATTTATATATTTTTATTATAATATTAATAAAATTATGATGATAATATTTTATAATTCGATTTGTTATTATAATAATAATTTTTTATAAAAAATAATTTTATACAATAATAATAATCATATTAAAATATAATTAATAATAAAACTATAATAGATAATCATACATTTGTATTATGATAATTCATATATTTGTATTTTAAAATCATTGTTAATGAACTTATGATTTAATCGTATGTATCCCACTAGTTTAATAGAAAGTCTAAGATTTGAGTTCCGAATATGGTGTATAAATAGTATAATTATTTTTTTTTCAAAATATTTTTAATAATATCATTTAATGGTATAAAAAATGTTAAAATCATATAAAATTACATCAATTTTTATATCCACATTATTTAGATTTTGATAAGTGTTAACATTATCTAAAATTGAATTATATTTTCTAATTTTTAAAACAATTATAATACTTGATATAATATAAAGATTATAAGTGTAAAAAATATATATAATTAAATTGTGTTAATATTTCTCATAATTTTACATAAATTAAGTGATATTAAGAGTTATTATAATGGTATACATAATTTCTAACTTAAAATTAATATTTTATTTATTTGTATTTGTTTATAAATTTTAATTATTAGTTTTACATCTAATATAAGTGATGATGTCAATTTATTAGTAAAAATTAAATATTTTAATTGTTAATTTAAAAATATATAGTTAAAAATTCTAACAAATAAAAGAATAACAAATAGAAGATACTAATACAATAGAATGTATTTAAGTCATTTTTATATATTATAATTATATTTAATAAATATAATTATATGTATATATATATATATATATATTAATAATATTTTACCATATCCTTTGTCAGAAACCGGTCCACCTCATATTTTTCCATATCGTTAAGCCTGATATGCTATAATCACGCCATTTATTTCAGACGTTACTTCATTACTCAATTTCCATTTCTGTCTCTTTGCATTCTGATGTCCTAGTCCATTGTTTTCTATTATACTGCTAATTATAACCGTCCGATTCATCTCCAATTCATCGATTAAATGCCAATTCGCAATGACGAGCTCACTCTTTGATGAAAAAGACTTAATAAAGAAGAATGAAGAACAACACCAACACAAAGCTGATACAACTCCACCCCTCAATCCAGAAACAAAATGGAGGTGGTTCACACCATTTATGGTTCATCTTCTTCATCACCTTTTTCACTTTGGCCTTCACTCTCACCCTCATAAACTCTTCGGTTCCTACAACTTCTAATCAAAACCATCCCGTAGGCACTACTCTCTTCTCTACCTCCATAGCGGAAGCTCTTTTACATTACGCTTCCATTTCCAACTCAACCTCCACCACTAGCATGACCTCTGTTGAGCTCAACTCCATAGCCTCGGCACTTAGCCACTGCTCTCCCTCCTGCAACTTCCTCATATTCGGTCTTACCCACGAGTCCCTTCTCTGGCACGTTCTTAACGTCAATGGCCGCACTGTATTTATCGACGAAAGCGAGTTCCTAGTTTCCAAATTCGAGCAATCTCATCCGGGTATTGAAGCTTACGACGTGTCGTACACCACAAAAGTTAAGGATTTTACAAAATTGGTCTCCCTGACTAAATCCCAAATTGAAGGCGAGTGCAAACCGGTTCAGAATTTGTTGTTCTCCGAGTGTAAGCTTGGAATCAATGACCTGCCAAATTATATATACCAAGTGCCTTGGGATGTGATTTTGGTGGATGGACCTCGTGGGTATTTTCCGACTGCGCCGGGTCGTATGTCCGCCATTTTTACTGCCGGTGTTTTGGCCAGAAGCAAGAGTGTCGATAGAGCCCAAACCCATGTGTTTATTCATGATGTTGATAGGGAAGTTGAGAGTGTTTGCAGCGATGAGTTCCTTTGTAAAGAGAATTTGGTGCAGACTGTAGATTCTTTAGGGCATTATGTCTTACGGACAATGGAAGTCGGTAGCTCTCAGTTCTGTACAAATTCGGCAGCCTTTTTATCATCACCGTCATTGGCATCAGAAAAAGATGATGATGATAATTGATACGAAAATTGTAATTATAAAGCTGTTCTTTACACACTTAAAAATTCTATTTTTTTTTTCTCAGGTTGAGTAATATCAGAAACTGTAATTTTGATATATCTGAGGTAGGAAAAAAAATCCCATTTTACACTAGCGTTTGTTTGGTTCCTGGGAATAGGTTGGAAAACCGAAATCAATTCGGATATTATGTGAGATGTTATTAAAAACAAAAACAGACAAAAGAGATGAAAAGCAAGAAGTTTTCTCTGTATCGATGAAGTGGTAGAACAGTTAACAAATTGGATATATGCTAGAGGATTGTGATTCGAATTTTGCGAGGTGAAATAATTTTTATTGTGAGTTGTAAATCTCTGTGTAAACTGCAAGCACGATCTTCTCGTTAGCACTTGGATCAACCTCAAAAAAATAGTCTATAATTCGAGAACATATAGGAAGATTTTCTTTTTTTTTTTTTAAAGTTTTTTTGTATGATAATCCTAATCAGGTTTTCTCAACAACGTCTGGCAAATTCCTTCGTAATAAACAAGTCGGGTGATTACTCTGCAACCAGGAAAAAAAATTTCATGAGTCAGACGTACAGTTCTGTACAATTTATTAATTTTTACATTAAAATAAATCAGCTATATATAAATAAATCCATCACAGAGAGATTATTCACCTTTTTTGTAAATCTGATTCATATAAAAGTTTCTCAGCCAGCCATTAGTTATCTTCTGCTCACATTCCTCATAAAATATGTTTCCCCATCGATCCAGTGGTTGTAATTTACTATTGTTCAATGCGATGGCTGGACAGATTACATTCATATAAACATGCAGAATTATGAGGTTGAAAACAGAGGTACAGTTCCTTTAGTATGAAACTACTGGGGTATAAACTTTATATAATGGTCCATAAGTATAAGTTCAAAATTTAACATATAAAGAACTTTTATTTACAGAATAACATTGGTAAAACTACTATACTGATAACCCAATATTGTTTGATTACAAAAATTTATCTTTTAATCTCTCTTCCTTCCATCCTTTGTTGACCTTATCAATAAATTCCTCGATTCTTTTCTCCAAGTAACCATCTTGTTCATACTCCACATCATGGCACATACAACCAACATTTTCATCATCATCACCATCATCATAATCTCCATCGTAACCATCAGAATCATAATAATCCTCATTGTTTTCGAAGTCCTCGTCTTCAGAATTTGAACAAGTACATATTTCAAGACTGTTGTATTGAGCATTGTCATTTTGGTCTTCCTCTGGTACTTGATTACCTGGACTATAGTTCTTGTCAACTTCTTCTACAGATGACCAACTACTTCCTACAATGATTGCAACTATTATGATGTTAAACACCACAAACACAATCGGATGATTGGATGGGAATTCACAATCTTGTGAATTTGATGGTGAAGAAATAGTGTAGTTAAGAATGATAACAGATACCACAAATACAAAGAGTAAGACAGAGATTGGTATACCAGCAAAGCTCATGCTTTGCAAGTTGCAAAAAGCATGAGGATACTTTGTCCTTTAATTAAGCATCCTCTTAGAACAAGTTTAATATAAATAAGGGGATTAGCGTAAATCTAAGTATTGAGAAAATTGGTGGGTTTTCCAGGAAGTAATCTAATTGTGTACCATTAATTTAGCGTGGACAGATTATATTACTTAAAAACTTAATTATTTCCAACTTGTTAAGTAATAAGAAACTTACAAGTAATAAAATACCCAGAAATTTCCTAGTATTTTGTTTTTAAGAAATTAGAATAATGGTATGTTTATGTTTTTACAGGCAATCATTTTTCCTGTTTTTCAGCATGATTGAGGTTTTAAGCTACGTAGCAGCCAAGACAAGAGCTGTCAATCTATGCGTCCGACAAAACACAAATTAATAGGTTTCTTATTTCAAGATCAAAACAAACATTAGCTAGAGTCAACCTTATTATAAACTTTAGTCATCGTTTATAATTGGTTGGCAAGTCGATCTCGGATCCTTGTCAGAATAAGAAACGGTTTTAGTTTGAATATGGATCTTTCCTCGTGTTTAACTTTCTAGACTAATTAACAATTTAAAATTATTTTTTGATATCACACAAAATTGAATCTATATTTCTAATCATATTAATTATATAGTTAAAAAAAAATAACTTACTTTATTTCAAAAACTATTGGGACATATGTCATACAAATTTAACTCAAATTAGCAATGTTCACCTTAAACTCTGGCTTTATATAAATCCACATGGTTATAATACATTTTTTTAAGTGATAATATATATATATATATATATATCGTGTATAGAGTGTTAAAAACAAAACTTATTTTATAAATAAAATTATATTATCAAATTAATCCTTAATACTATTTACTTAAATGAAATAGTACCGACCAGTATGGCCCACCCTTCTAAAACTAGGGAAGCGTACGAATTCCACCAATTCTAATAACTTGTATAATGGCACCAAAAAATGAGTATATATCGATTGACTACAAAAAAAAAAAAACTTAGAAAACAATATTTATAATAACATTTAAAATTTATAATTACAAATACAACATATTATCAAGTTATTTTTATTATAAAAAAATTCAATCTAAAAATTTGACATTCAAAGCCAATCTTGTATGAAATAATACTTGAATAAATAAATTAATAATAAAATTAAAAATACACAAATATAAATATAAATATATGTATAAATTATAAATATAAAATTTAATAGAATAAAATATTGATACTTATGTATCACATACTATAACGAAGATAATTTTTTCACTCACCTTGTGTATTAGATAAATATGAAAATTTATCTCTCTATATTACAACGATCAAATAATAATAAACTTACATCACAATTTATTATTCCATAAATTTTTAAGTCTCTAAACTCTATTGAAAGAACCTATCTCTAAAGAGAAAATACAAAAGAAAAAATTATTTCTCTTTTATTTTCTTGTTACTTCTGTCTCTTTTTCATTTCTTTTTTCATCTTCTTCTCTTTATTTCTTTTTTTGTCTTCGTCTATGTATCTCTTTTTTATTCCTTTATACAATGAATAAAGGAAACAATAATGAAAGAATGAAAAAAAAACTAAAATACATTAAATAAAGGAAATAAGAACGAAATAATGAAAAAAGTTGCAATTAATTAATACATTCAGACCAAACTAATCATTTCAAGTTGTTTCAACAACTTTAATTCAAAATTTTCAATAATCCACACACGAGAAAAATTAACATAAATTTTAACACGGAAATAGAGTTCAACAAATCAAAACCTACATAGGATAGGTAGGTGTTATCTTTTGAACCTTTTCTTATGAATGTCTATTTACTTTACTCGCTCACTAGTAGACACGATATCTTTGAATTATTCTGTCGTTTATGTAAGCGAAGACATACTTTACACAAGAGTTTTTTCTGACATAATTCAATTTTCATTGTTATGTTCGTTATGGTAATCAACATATGCGTGTTTCTATGAAATTCTTTAGATAAATAAGCCCTATACAATTATCTTTCGAAGCGGCCCTACTCCTTTCTCATATAGGTGGTCTCTTATCTTTAAAAATAACCTACAAAGAAATGTATACTCTCCTCGATAATCTCTTCATAAGAATCATTAAAAGCCTTAACTTACCTTATATCATACGGGTATCACTATTTTCATCATAGTAATGAACTTAAGGGTAAACCCTCACAGTAATCTCATTAAGTTTTTGCAATTAGTTTGTCCATTTGAACCTAGATCTTTGGATATCTAGTTAAATAAGTTGGGTTTCCTTTGCAAATCCTTATTTATTCATGGGTTTTAGTCTCATTCCCTTGGATAAATTATCAACTACTTTAGATTTAATTTTTTAGTTAAGGGATTCGTTATATTGTCCATTGACTTCACATAGTCAATAGAGATAACCCCAGTAAAGAGTAGTTATCTAATGGTATTATATCTATGACTTATATGTCGAAATTTACCATTATACATATTGTTATGTGCCCTACCAATAACATATTGGCTATCACAATGGATGCATATTAAAGATACATGTTTCACCCACTTTGGAATGTCCTTTAAAAAATTGTGTAGTCATTCAACTTTTTCGCCACATTTATCCAAAGTGATGGACTCAGATTTCATCATGGATATAACAATGCACATCTATCTAGAGGGACTTCCATGAAACAGTTGCACCAACTAGTATGAATACATATCCACCGATATACTTTGAGTCTTTCATGACAAATATATAATTTGTATTACTGTATCCTTCTAATACATTTGGATATCTTATGTAGTGCAGTCCATAACTATGTGTATATTTTAAGTATCTAAGTAATCTTGTAATAACTTTCTAGTGATTAGATACTAGATTATTAATATATAAATACTTAGTTTACTTACAGAGTAAGTTATATTCAGTATTGTACAACTCATCAAGTACATAAGATTTCCTATTACTTTAGAATATTTTAGTTGAGACACATTCTCACTTTTATTTTTAGATAGATATATATTTGCATCTACTGGTGTTCTCACTATTCCATAATCACCATGTTAATATCATAAGTATTTTGTCAACATAATGACATTGACTTAGAATGAGACCGCTTAATATCCTTGATATCTTAATTCCCATAATTACATTAGCAGGCCTCGTGTATTTCATATCAAACCTTGAATTTAATATAGTCTTAATAGATTTGATCATTTTATCATTACTACACATAATTAGTATGTCATCAACATAAAGACACAAGATAACATAACCAACTTTTTTGTATTTGACTTTTACACATTTGTTACATTCATTGATTTTAAAGTCAATTATCCTAATGACATTATTAAATTTTTCATGCTAATGTTTTGGTGCTTGTTTCAATACATATAAAAACATCATCAATTTACAAACCTTTTCTTCTTACGCTAGGCATGAAAAGCCCTGGGGTTTGTCCATATAGATTTCTTCATCTAACTCTTTATTTAGAAATGTTGTCTTTACAAGTATATCTACTTAGTTTATTTACAGAGTAAGCTATGTCTTTTCAATTGATCCATCTTATTTACATTTTATTGTGAAAATTCACTTGAATCCTATCAATTAGTTCCCAAGTGTGGTTTTGTAGAATCGACTCAATTTCAAATGGCTTTTTTCCATTGAGGAGCTTCAAAAGAATTCATAGGCTCTTCATAGGTTTGAGGTTCACTTTCTAACAGGTAGATCAAAAAATCTGGATCATAGGATGTTTCTGTCCTAATCTTTTGGCTACATCTGAGTTCAACTTCAACCTTATCCTCAACCTCTTGTTCAGGTTTTTTGTTTTGATTATCTTTATTTAAGTCTCATATATTCTTTTAGACGAATATGAGTTTGTTTGAGATTTATCTAAAAATACATGTTCAAAGAACTATACATTCTATGATTTCATTATCGTGTTATTGTATGTCTGTGATCTTTGATTCATGTACGAGAAAATGATAAGCACTATTATTACGTGTATATCCAATAAATATGCAATCTATCATTTTTTTGACATATATTCACCTTATTAAGTATAATTACAGTTACTTTCAGTATACTCCCACACTTTAAGTATTTATATGAAGTTATCATTCCTTTGAATTCAAGTTATAATAAAAATATTTTAAAAATAAAGAAATCATAATATGACGTTTCGAATAGCTTCAAAAATATAGAAACTAAGCAATAAGTAAATGAAATTTATAGCAAGTTAGTAACAGTTGTAGAATTAAAAAGCAAAAAGTTAACAAAATTGATATTAAATCAATTAACAAAAAGTTCCTGTATAAGAGTTCAATTCAAGTAGCAGGAGAACAGTTGCACAATTAGAACCAAACAAATAACGTTGGCAGAAAAAATTCTAAGTAAAAAAAAAATCAGTTAACAAGATAATAATAAAATGTTGTTGTAAAAGAAAAGATGTTGGGACAACATTATCATCATAAAAAAATTCGGATATATATAATCATAAAAAACATAAATCTAGTAACAAGTACGTGGGTATAAAACAAAAGAAGTAACAAAATGGAACAAATATAATTCTTTCGAATAGAAATGAAAGTGAAGAAAAAAAATTACTAAATTAGAAAGTATGACTTAAATATAAAGTGATAAAAAATATATAATTGAACAGAAACAATAAGTAAAATGAGTTTAAAAAAATACACAAATATAAATATATGTATAAATTTTAAATAAAATAGAATGATCCAGACTTATGTATTAAAAAATAATTTTAAGATAATTTTTTTTGTTTAATGTAGATATTAAAGAATTATAAAAATTTATTTCTTAATATACAATAATTAAATAATAATAAACTTATATTACAGTTTATTAATTTAAATATTTTTAAGTGTTTAAAATCTATTAGAATAACTTAGATAGAAAATAAAAAAAATTATCTCTTTTCTTGTAATTTCTGTCTTTTTTTCTTCCTCTTTTTGTTTTATCTTTCTTGCTTTTTTTTCTCTCTCTTTCTTTCCGCCTTTATATAAGGAATAAAGAAAACAAGAATATAAGAAGACAGGATTGGAAGAATAAAAACAAATGCAATTAATTAATACATTAAAATCAAACAGTTTTAATGATTTTAATTAAAAAAATTATAAAAATCTAATTTAACCAAATTATAATCTATTCAATATTAAACTTTCTTGAATTGGATTTTATTTTTATTATTATAAGTTTTATACTTATTATTTTACATAATTTAAGAAAAAATAACTTATTCACTTTGATGCATTCAAAATTACCTAATTCGTTTTTGTGCAAAGAAATATATATATATATATATATATATACCTTAATTGAGAGGCTGTGAAATGTAAATATTCCTTCTTAGAGATTTTCCCCCTTATTTTACTAGACATTTTAATTAAGTTTTTATTTAGCCTTAAAATTTTCATGTAATATTTAAAATAAAATAAAAATCAGAAATCGTTATAAGCAAAGGAAATTTTATTTTCTGAAAAAAGAAAAAATATCATAATAATCTTGTTATTATATGTAATTTTTGAGTTAAATATTTTTAATTCTATTATTTTTAAAAGTTAAACAACACAGTATAAATATTAGATTTTTTATGAGATTATCGGTGCTAAATTTTAATATTTTTAATGAATTGAAGTGTTTATTTTAATACTTTTGATATTAAAATTATTTATTTTTTTATAATAATAGAAATAACAGTATTTAATTATAAATTAAATTAAAATATTCATTTAATAAAAAAATTGAGAACCTTTCTACATTGCATTCGAAATAAAAATAATATGAAAAATAAATGGGGGAGAAAAGAGAAATTGATATCAAAGTAGTATAATATATATATAATATAATATTTTAGCAGAAAAAATATATATAATATAATAATATAGCTACAGCATACATTGCATAAAGAATATTACTTTTTCTATCAAGCATATTCACCTTACTTTGCTATAGTAATAAAGAATATTATCTAAGATTTAAAGTAGAGATTTTGTTTAATTAAATAAAATACCAATTTATGTTTTTCATAATTTATAATACATATCTTTTTCGTCTTCTTCTTTTCTGAATAATAATAATAATAATAAGTAAAATATATATCACTGTCATGTCATGTGGTGTGTCGGAAAAAAATTAATTTCATTTTATAAGTTTCAGAATTTATTATTCACTTCCAAGCTCCAGCTAAATAAGACCGAAATGTAAAATTTAATACAGAAACAAATATAAACAGAAATTTGAAGAAAGAGAGGGAGGGAGGTTGAGAGAATAACAATTAAGAAACTAAAATATACTAGTTCATAAAGTAAATAAATTGTTTTACTTGTCTTTTAGGTTGCTATATATAGTATACAAGTTTTATTTAAATACATAAAATATTTAAAATTTAAATTAAGTGTATAAATAATATAATTATTTAAAAATATGATGTAAAATAAATTTATATGATATTAAATATATTTAAAAGTATCAAGATGATTATTTTCAAAAACAAGCTATAAGTAGTGTAGCATGGAAAAATGATTGATTTATGTTTATAATAAATTTTATTTTTAAATTAAGTATTGAATACATGTTTATTATTATTTTATAAAGTAACTAATATTTATGTCCATTTATATGGATTAAAATACCATCAAATTTTGTACTATTTTGAATATTTGTTTTATCCATATTCTCAACATTTATTTTATAATCTTAATACTTTTTAGAGTGAAGTATCCGGATGGTTTTTTTATTTAGGTAAAATATGTTATTTAATCATTTAGTTTAAAATATATATTTTTAAGTCTAATTATTTGTAAAAATATGTCATTTAAATTTTTTTATTTTGTAAAAAATATCGACAATAATAAAGTTAATTTTTCATATAATTTTTCGTTAAATATAATTAAATAGTACATGTTTATAATTTTTGATAGGTATATACATAAAAAAAAATTGTAACGTGTTAATTTTTTTTCTTTCAATATAATTTAAACAAGATTTGTATTGTGTAATACAAAAAGTAACATTTTAGAAGATAAATTTTTTATTTAAGTTTAATCCAAATAATTTTTTTAAAATTTTGAGTAATTTTTTATATCTATTGAAAAATATAAACATACAATATTTTCTTATATATAACAAAAAAAATTGAATTTAAATTGAATTTTGTTTAGTATCTTTTTCACAAACATGACTTAAAAAACATTTTTTAAATAAATCAACTAAATAACCTTAAGGTTTAAACAAATGAATTTCGACTACAATTTTTTCCATTTTTTTAAAAAAAATTATTTATGAAAACATATTTTTATAAAATAATTAATTTGATGGTATGTGTTAATATATGAAACGGAAGGAAAATTTAATCTGACAGAAAAAAATAGAGACAATTTATTAAAAAAGAATGAAATTAAGACCCATTAAATTTTAAAATTATACATTGGAGTCATATTTTAATACACTTTAACAAAATAGTCTGCTTGTAAACTTAAAATCCCAGATGAGATGGTGGTGTGAGCATTATTGACCATGGTAGTGTTAACTTAATAAACAGATACAGAAGTTTTGATAAAGTCAAGCCCAACCAAATAATTTATTTTTTAAATAATCTTGTATATAATAACTGTATGAATACGTGATAAAAATAAATCATCTTAACCTTTTTATTTTAAAAAATAAAAATAAAAATAAAAATAAAAATAAAAAATGTAAGTAGAATATTAACAAAGTTCACACAACATATTTAAAAAAAAAAAAAACAGTACTGATCTCGGCTCTCAGAACTCCTAATTATAAAGTGATTTGCTGTGTTGCTGAGAATTAGAATATCTAACTTGATGACAAGATATTAAATCTTTTGCTGAGTTCCAATTTGATGAAAAAGTTGCCAAAAGGAAAGCGTTGACAAATCAATGGCCACCATAAACTTAGGAGTTGTGTGATGGTCTTGGATCAGCTGATGACTCCATGAGGAAGATAAAAAAAGAAGAAGATAGGATATGTCCAAAGTAACCTCATACTCAAAATGCAACTGCCCAATAATTCAAATTCCAACATGATATCAAGAACCAAAGCCTATCTAAACAGATAAGTTGAGGTGTACGATAAAATGTTATGTCCTGTGTATAAAACCATTACCATTTGTGTCAAATGAAATTATTTTAATTCTTTTCCGTTTAAAATGAAAATAAATTCAAAAGCAATGAAGAAAGAAACATGAAATGGGATGGGATGGGTTGAGATGTGATGTAACAAATTTTTACCATGAACACATTTGGTTCGTTAAATGGGATGTACACCCCAAATTATAGCTAAGTGATATTCACTCAACATCTCAAGGTGTTGAGGGTAAATCTCAGGTTAGAAACAGCATACAGATACTAGAAATTCAAGGTTATAAAAACAAAACAAAACAAACAATAAGTGAGATCTGACATCTGAAGTCTTATTTTGCAATTTGACAGTGAAAAATCTCATGTAGAGGGAACAAATTAATATAGAGAACTTCAGATCAACCTCGAGAAAAAGATACATTAATGTCAGTTGGCTTGTTATTTAAATCTGAGGGCAGTGAAGACCAACTATCTCTACGGAATGAAGCGTCAGGATCAGCACTTGAAATTGGAACAGCCGCAGTTGGTGTTGCACTTGAAATATACTCATGTTTATGTTTCTTTACCTTGTGGTCGTGCTGGTTTCCGGTCAGAAAGCTGCCTACTACAACCTGATTCATACCAAACGAAGAAAAATTACAACTTTTTTTTTCCTGACCAAATGAACAAGCTTGGATTGAGAATTTCTAAGTATTAAGCCTAAAAGCAACGAATAAGCTATGGAAATAGTAGAAGCAATACCTGCACCGGACTCGAAGCTACTAATTGCCCAGCAACACCACCGCCTACAACACGTCCATTGGGACTTGCTAAAGAAACACTCATCCCACCAGCTCTGCTTCTTGTGCCTCCACTTTCATTGGGCATAAATGAACCAGATAAGGAAAGTATTTCAAAACGACCCTGAAATTAAAGATAATTGAATAGAAAGTTAAAAGGGGTCAGTAGCAATATCGGAGAAATTTATTCAAGAGTTCATAATTAACATATCTTTGCCCCAAATTTTAATCATTACAGTTCCCTTGTACTGACAGCAGCTAGGAAATGAAGACACTACACTAGGATTATGAGATTAGACTAACTCAATATGAACCACAATTTTCTAGTTCTCAACAATCTCAGTTATAAATCCATAGAACATTAAATCTGCTAATATTTTTTTTTTGTAAACGAAAATATTAATTCGTTCAGGAAAGAATAAGGGGAATCACCTCATATGTCAATGTACCTCCAGAAGAGTCAGGCTGACGAAGGGTAACACTTGATATCACACCATTTGCAGAGAGAATGCATATAGCTCGAGGTCCTTGTTGAGAAAATGATATTACCTTCATTGTAACATCCTAAAAGGAGAGATATAATGATCATTATTATATAAGTCAAATTAGTTGCATAGAAATCACGAAGCTCCGAAAGCAAATATGGAACTTCAAAGATCAACTGAACTACAGTGAATTGCTTGTGGTAAAAATCAGGAAGAAAAAAAAAAGGCCACAGGTTTGTGTTTACTATTCACTGTCTCCTGCTATTTGCATTTTTCCAGAAAAAAAATACAGAGAAATAAAACATAGAATTTCACTTACCTCTCCGGCGTTAACGCTGATGATATGAGGTATAAAACTAGCACCAACCGAGCATGCAACCCATTCACCTACAAGAAAAGTTCTCATATGATGAGCAAACATGAAAAGAGTTCACCAGAACAAGCATGGTTAGTGTTAAGTAGTGCAGAAATCCATTTATGCGTCACTGTTGGCATCAGACCACAAAAATTAAGCCATAATGGTTACATGAGAACATTAACAACAGTGTAACAAAAGAAGATATGTAAAAAGATTCCCTGCAACAATTAGGAATGAAAATAAAACAAATTCAACATCGATCCTCATGTTTTTATGGTAAATTAAATGCCAGCTCCAGATAATAGCAATACACAGCTGAAGAGTCCACATGTTATCATCTGCATGGGCCTATGTACTGGGATCTAGAGTTCGAATACCATGAAGCCATAAGAGAGGGAAATACATCGTTGAAAGCACTGAAGGTTTAGTTATGCATGCTTCTCAGTCTTGTAGACTTAAACAGGTAATCCGATTGGAACTTTGAAATTTTTCTTCAGCAAAAAGTCATAACAAGAAGTCAAGAACATTCCATCAAATTCTCTTATATTTTCAGAACTACCACAATACCAAGATCTCAATAAGGCCATCCAATCAAAGGACCCACACCTAGCCAACAATCCCACATAACCCTCAAACCATATACCCTCTTAAATTCAATCCACACAATAGCAACATTCCAATCCCTATCATAAACAACACAACCTAATCTATAATTATTTTTTTATCAACTGGAAAGGTACATAAGCGTGAAGAAGATAAACACAAATAATCTCTCATTACCTAAGTTCTCAAACTCATGTCTCGTCTTGCTTACTGAGCTAACCGGCTTCACTTTCCCACGCTTTTCCGTTGAGAAATCGATCACTGGATGTGGCGCCATAGATGAAATGGGCTTTGCCGAAAGAGACATAGTTACAGCCACATCTGGTCCATATTTCCTTGGCCTCCCTCTCCTCTTCTTTGTCAGCATGGCTGGAGCAGCTGCAGCTGGAGAAGCCGTTGCCAGCGCAACTGAACGTGTAGGCGTTGATCCACCGGTCGGAGCCGGCGTCTCCGACCTTGGAGCTACATGATAGTCCAAAGGAGCATCTGATCCTACCACAGTAACCCCACTACTATTGACACCTTCTCTTCCCTCCATAAACCCCAAAGAATCTCTATTTGAACTCTATCAGAAACACATTTACTTCCTAATTTCAATGAATCAAAACAAGCTCAATAATTTTATTTTTTTGGGAAATGAAGAAAAATAAATACCCAGAAATTTTACACTAAAAACTATAAAACCAAAAAAAGTATTAAAGAGAATAGTTGAACAACTAGAATTAACATGTTGGAAAGCTTGAAATGTCGAAAGAGCATAAAAATAACAGGAAAAAAGCCTAGACAGTAGGAAATTTTCTGCAAAAACCTTACTGAAAATACTTTGTCATTAGAAAAGATGAACTATATTTGACAACAGGATGGGATTGCAAGGAAAAAAGAACGAATTATTTGGTGTATTAATGATTTTGATTTTATAGTTTGAGTGAAAATACCCAAATAATATTAAGAAAACTGGAAAACCATGGTTTTTTTCATGGTTTTTCTTGTTCAGCTAATTAGATGCCTAGCTTTGTTAAGATTGTCCGAGCATTATTATTAAATAAGTGAACATTATAAATAAAATAGAAAAAACCTCGATTAATGGCCATTAATGAATATTGTTACGATGATTTAATAATTTGTTAAAAAATAATTTTCCCGTTTTGGTTGGAATCTGGTGGACTTGGTGAGAAATAAATTATATTTAGAAATATAAATTTTTTTTCTTTTTAATTTTATGTATGACCCACTTATATTAAAAAAACAACGTGGGCAGAAATAATTTGCTTGATTCTAAAAAATAAAAAAATCTTGGAAAAGGGGAAAAAGTTAAAAACTTAAAATTATTGTCATTAATAACTTGTTTGATAATATTTTTAATTTTTAATTTTTTTAATTAGATATATTTGTTAAGAAATTTTTATTTTGATTTTTACTTTTTAATGAATAACTATCCAAATATAAAATTATTCATAAATCTTTAAAAATTAGATTTTTGAATTAGATTTTTAATTTTCGATTTATTTATCTTTATTAAATTTATTTTTAAAATAAATCAAATCTTATTTTTAAATCTATAAATATTTGAATAAATAATTAAAAACGTAAAATTTGTAAATAATAACAAAAAAAATTCTTATTTTTTAAATTTTAAAAAAATATATAAAATATAAAACATTATCATCAACTTGTAAATCATTTTTGATTGTTTTCTTAAAAGTTATTAAATAAACCAATTATTACTAAATATATTAATAATTATTTTTATAAAAATTATTAATCATAAAATTAATTATTTAATTATAAATTATAATCGTTATTAAACAAATCTTAATTTTACACTGTTTTTAGGTAAAAGGAAAAGTAAAATAGATTTCCAGGGCATTAAGAAATTGTGTAGAAAAGGGGAAAATATTAAAGAAAAAGATAAGGTGGCCTAAGGTAAGCATCGTCTTTTTGGGTTCTGGAAAAATTAAATAAATCGGTACAAGTATGATAATGATAAGTACATATCCAAATAGCAAAACATGATCCTGATGATAAAAATCATGAAAGATAAAATGCATTTTCTTATTTGTCATCGTCCGTACACTTGCTTCTTCCACACTGACATTACTTTTTCGTGAATTTCTGTTAACAATTTGGAGAGAGGAGTATATTAAGGTGGCCCCGAGACTAAAAGAACAGAAAAATAAATAGTGTTATAAGTAATTATGCGAATCCTTCCATCATCTCCAACCCAATAGTATTAAAATAACATAATTTTTATACTAAAAGATACACTAAATATTATATCAAATATAGCACCATATTATTCATTTATTACAACATAATTCACCCATTATTTCTTTAATAAAAATTAAAAAAAATTATTTTATTTTATATTTCAATCTAGTTAAAAAAAATTACTAAAATTTATTACAATTATATATATTTTATTATGTGATAATATTATTCATTTTTTATTGCATTAATAAAATAAAATAATTATATGATACAAAATTACTAAATAAAACATAAATTTAAAAATATAATATAAACTCTAACAATGAATTAATCGGGTAAATAATTTTAAATCATAATTAATTGGTTTAATATAATAATTATTAAAAAATTAATTAAAAAATAAAAATAAAAAATATTATATTTTATAAATTAATATATTTTTTAGTATAATATTTGATTTCATGGAAGATAAGAAAAAATATAGTATAATTTTTGTAACATATTTAGTAATTGGGTAAATATTTTTTGATAATAATTAATTGGTTTAATATAATAATTATTAAAAAAATTAATTAAAAAATGAAAAATAACACGAATATGTTACTTATTATAAATGATTATATTTTTAATGTAATATTTGATTTTATGAATTAGAAATGAGAAAACAAAATAGTACAATATTTGCAACAAAATAGTGTAATTTTCACTAAAAGGTGACATACCAAATATAACACAATGAATAACATAATGTCAAATTTAGTGTGATATTGTTCATTTGATACAATACTATTCATGTGCTATTTTCTTTATTGATAAAATATAAAAAAAATCTAAAAATATTGTTTTAATTTATATTTCACCGTAATTATATATCTTTTAATTGTATTTTTTAATTAAATATAATGTTTGGTTCATATAAATTGGGATAATTTTGTACATCACTCATGATAATCAAATATTGGTTCTATCAATGTACAAATGTAAAAACAACATAATTATTTTAAGAAACAAAGGTTCATTAATTATCTTTAGTTATCATAAAAAATAAAAGATCAAAAAATTATCTTTATCTATTTTAAGAGGTAAATATATCAGATAATAAAATATATATGTCTACTGACAATGGATCTCTATAATAATAACTATATACAACGGATAATTGTCTATAATATTACAATAGTTTAATAATAATTAGACAAATATAAGTTATAAGGTTTATACTATACCTATATATAGTTACATATAAATAACATATTTTCAAATCTTACAATATATATCATAATATCATACTTTTCATAACATACCATCACAATTAACTATTATCTTTCAATAAAATTACTATAACGAGATTAAGATCTCTTTTACCCAACATCTTATAACTATTGATCTAAGAATAGTAGAGTGGAAGACCACCCTCAAGGGGTGCAAGGCCTGACCGTTTTTTTATCTTGTAGATTATATGGAGAACAAATCCTACCTGATATTGACAAAAATCAATATCAACTATGACGTCACATGTGAGAAAAAAGTATGTTCTATTGATATGAAAATGTTACAAAATTGTAGGACTTTCAAAAAATTTATCCAAGTCTTTGATCGGCTAAGAAATAAAAGAAAAATAATAATAATAAATATATATTTGAAAAGAAGAGTATGGACCACAACACCAGTGATTTTTGGAAAGAAAATACCAAAATCATCTAGCCTTATATTTTCATCTTCTCTAGACTTGTAAAAAATCATCTACCATACAATTAGCTCTACCTCTCAAGTCACGATAACTAGTCAAGAGGTCCAACTTGCTACCCAACAGTTCATTCTTTCAGCTTCACTGCAACCTGCTAGAAATTTGGGCACTACATCTAGACCTAACATCATACAACGAGTAAGGCATGATCAAATTAAAACATGTTTTTACATGATGGAAAATACACTCCAAGCCATCCTAGATCGTCTGCCAGAACCACGGGTTCTTGGACCAGTTATGGTCCCTAAGATACTTCTAAGGCATCTTCCAATACCTAGAGTGCTCAAAGCTAGACATATAACTATCTAAAGCTTGGCTGGTAAGTTGACCACCTATAGTAGGATCATAGTCCTATGGCCAGACACATTATATTTTTTCATCATAACCATCAAGCCTTAAATGCCAAATCATAGTCCTACCGGTCGTCCTTCCTAAACCATCGGGAACTAGCCCAAGTGGCTTTTGAGCTTTGTGACCTACACAACCATCTTGAGGCATGTTGAAAATGACCCTTTTATCTAAGCCAACTAGGATAACCAAGTGACTTCAGTATCAAATGATCGCACAAAGGTCCAGGACGAGGTACCAACTATTCCTCATCCTACCATTGACAAACTTTTTAAACAATTACAAGAATTCCAATAGAGATTGAACGAAGACAGACTCATAGACTTGGCAATCTCTACTGAGTCCCAATTCACCCTAGAAATTATGGTCATCCCATTTTTTGATAAGTTTAAATTACCAACATGGGTACATATGATTACACCAAAGACCCCCTGGAACATCTAAAAAAATTCAAAGATTGGATGAATCTTTATACCTACAATGATGCCTAAGGTATCGAGACTTCTAACTCACTTTAACATATAAGATCAGAGTTTGGTACTAAACTTTGAATCCATGCATTATTAGTTCCTTCATAGAATTTGGGAAACAATTCTTATCTTACTTATCCGCCAATAAAAGAAGGCCAAAGACATTAGTACACCTATCAACCTTACCGTATGAAAAAGACGAGTCACTAAAAGATTTCTTTGGTAGATTTAATGCATAAAAATACAAGTATATTTCCTAAACCTTGTCAAAATCGAAACATTACACCAAGCTTTGCAACAAGGACCCCTATGGAGTGACATGGCCAATGATCTTCCAACTAAATATTATGAGGCTTCTTAATTTATAAACACTTGCATTAATATGGATGAAATGATCTCCACTAGAAAGAATCAAGAGCCTTATAGAAAATAACTACCATAATAGAAGCACAAGGCAAGAGATGAACCCCTACGTAATGACAATAAGAAGTCCAGGTTAGACCACATAAATGATAAAAAGGCCTCAGACAAAAATCTTGTCTACTAAGGACGAAGTTGAAAATCAGTTGTTTGTACAATAACCTAAGAAAATAAAAAATCCTAGTTGGAACAAATCTCAGTATTGTAAATTCTACAAAGACATTAGACATTCAACTAAAAATTATTGAAAACTTAAAGATGAAATTGAGCATCTAGTCATAAAAGGGTTATAGGATGAATTTATTTATAATCCAAGGTTATAGTAACCATAACAACAATAGTAGTGGAAATAACAATAGTCATGACCATGACTGCCACGACAAACCTCCCAACTCAGAAAAAGAAATCAACCTGAAATGCAAGAAGTCTGTGAGTTTAGAGTTATTATAGGAGGCCTTGTCATGAGTAGTTTAATAATGTACGCAAAAACCTTATTCATGAGGTCATCTTTGGCCTGACAATTTTAGAGGTTTTTGCTTTATGCAACCTAGGAAAATATTCTAAATGTATAAGCTTAGACATAAAATTCTCTAAAAGAGAAACCCATAGGTTAATCCACTCTCATGTGGATGCCTTGGTAGTCACCCTCTAGGTGGCCAATATCACTTTGCATCAAACTCTAACATATACCAATAGCTTAGTTGATGTCTTATTCTTTTAGACATTGAAGCAAATGAAGCTTTCTCACCCTTTCATCCCAAAAAGAAGTATGACCCTCTAAGTCACAATTGGGAAGGGCACCAATGCAAGAATAATTATGTTGGATTTCTTATTATGAATTGTCCATCCTCTTACAATCATATCCTGGACAAGCATTTCTTAAATGAAGTCGGGGTTGTAGCTTCAACCTACCACATTGTCCTGAAGTTTTCAACAGATAAAAGGATAAGAGTAGTACTTGGAGAGTAAAAAGTAACCAAAAAATGCTTCACCATAGAAATCCAAATGGGTCAAAAATAATATGCTGCCACGCCAAATTAGAAAGTGTTGGCCTACTGAATTTGATTTTACTTAATGTTCTTTTAATTTTCAATATTGTAAAACTTAGTAAAATAAATAACCTTTGACGATTATATTTCAATTTATTTTCTTAGGATAATTTTAATTACTTTGTAATTTAAATTTATTATTATCAATAAAGGGAGTACTTATAATACATATATCTTTTTACAAATCAAAGGTCTACACTCAGAAGATTCGACAAGACAAAAAGTCCCAATCAGATGAAAAGTAACCATGAGCTACCTGGGTTTGAAAAATTCCAAAGCCTTCAGTGTTCTGCACTCAATTAGGGCTTACCTACTACCATAGGCGGTGAATAAGAAGTACCCTACGTGTGAGTATTATGCCTTAGTTAGGGTGATAAATATTTAATATTTTCTTATAAATATTAGATAAATAATATTGAATAATACTTAAAATTTATATATAATAACAAAAATAATACCTCAATAATAAAAAATGGGTTCAATTAAATGAAGTTTAATATTGAATGAATTTAAATAGTCATAATTCAATTTAAACGGTATCTAATTGGAAAATGTTCAATGTGAAATGATGAGTCACACTTTTTTAATAGTAAAAATATATAAACTTAACATAAAAGTATTATTTTTGTGGTTACAAGTTTAAAATGTGTATTTTTGTTATTTTCTTTAAATTTTACTAGTTTAGTTCTCCTAACATTTTAAAAAAAATAATGAATTTTGTCTCGCATATAATTTAACTATTACGTGTTATGTCATTGTTATTTATATCATGTTATATTAATATTATCTATTTTTTCACATAGTTGATTTTTTTACATTTTTTTATAATTTATGTTGTTTAATTTTTTATTTTATTTTTTCTATCTATATAGATAAGTCATGTTATTTAATCTTGTTACAACTTAATTTACGTAATTTTGAGTTTTTATGTTTATTTGATAAAAATGACATATTTGATATATAATAATTATAGTATAATATTAAAAAATAATAAAATATATAAATATTTAGAACATCAATTATGATATTTTTTATATTATTTTATAATAACTTGATTAAAAAATTTATAGATTTTACTATAATTTTTAAAGTGATATTAAAAATTATTTATTTTTATTATTAAATTTATGTATAATATTTTTTAAATATTAATCCTGATTACATTTTTATATTGATCTAAGTTCACTGAAAAATGCCATGTGTTTTTCATTTAATTTTATAAAACTAACCATGCCTTGTTTGTAAATTATATTAAAACTTTCACCGCATGTATTGACTCCTCGTATTTAAGGAAATTAATGATTTTTAAGCTCTCAAAATGAGGTAATTCGTTGAATTGATTGACCAAAATAAAACTAAAAAATAAGGTAACTCGTTTTTATGGGATTTTGTCTATCATGATCATTTTTCATCTAATAGTTTAAAGATAGATTTAATTGTGTTTTAGTTTAAAAATAGGTTAAATATAACCTTCAACTTGAAATATATTTTTTTTAAATATTTCAACCCTATTTTACAACACATAATTATTATAAACATTATAAAATATTAACATTTTATAAATCTATAATTAATTTTAAATACATAAATTTCTTTTATTATATCATATATTAAAATTTTATTTTAAAAAATAATTTATTTTATAATAAAATAAAAATAAATTTATACATATTAAAAATGTTATGTTAAGAATTTTGATAATACATTGTTGTTATTATTAAATATAATTATAATTATATTTCATAAATAATTATAATATTCATAAAAATAATTAAATTATTAAAAAATATTGTTAAGTCTCTCTATCCAACCTTTTACAATATATAATACAAATATAGAACATTATATCATAATTTTTATTATTATTAATATAATAAGAAATATAAATTATATCTAATTAATTATATTTTAATACTTAAATAAAATTATTATTAATAAATATTTGTTGTCTTAGTAATAATTAAAATTATATTAATTAAATATCACAATACATTATGGTTTTTAGTTTTTCATAATTTCAAAAATTATTATGAAATTGTTTGATTAGAGACAATAATCGAAACAATACAGAAAAATAATATATGTATTTTATAATATAAATCAAAATAATAATAAAAATTAAATTTTTATCTCATATTAATAAATATATAATTTATTTTAAATTATTTTATAAAAAAAATTGATAATTTATTTGTTATAAAAAATTATATATATTTTATTATATAAATATAAATTATTTTTTATTTATAATAAAAATAAGTTATTATTTATTAAAAGTTGGTGGATAATTATTTTTTTATAAAATAAGTAGAGAAAGAAAATGTAGTTAATAATTAAAAAAGGAGAGAGAAAATGTGATTAGAGTTAGAAAAAAAATACCCAAAAATTGATCATTAAGTTTGATTTTGTTAGTTTTTAAACTAAATCTTAATTAAACCAATGTTTAAACTATTATATATTAAGTGTTTTTTATAGACAAAAAATCTTTTATAAAGTTACTATTTCTTATTAGGAGAGAGAGAGAAAAGGAAGGGAAATAAAATATCTATTAATAGTAACAATAATTTTTATTTACTTTTATCTACGTAAATAGTTGAATTTTATGTTTTATATTAAAATCTTAATTTTTATGTATGATATAAACGAAAGATAATAATATTATTAAAGAAATTTGATACATTAATAATATTTCTATTTAATAGACGGTACACATATGAACCTATATTTTTTATGTAACAGTATATTAATAGTATCTATATTTAATTTTAAATACACCCATAATATAAAATTAAAATTTTTAATATGTGTATATATATATATGAAAAAATTAAGGATAAACTTATCTTTAATTATTGAATAAAAAAAATTATTTAATATTATTAGAAAAAAAATCAATTTAACCCTAAAATTAACTAAATCATGAAAAATTGATAAAAAATCTTAAAAAATGAATTTAATCATGTTTAAGATAATGATTTTATAAGCAAGATCAAAAGGATGGATGAATAACTTTACATAAAAATTTAGAGTTTTTATCTAATACTTAAACTTTTTTCAAAACTAAAAACAAGAGACATGTTTAGAAAAATTTAACAACTCGAATCAATATGAATACAAAATAAACATACTAATATATTTAACACATTGCATGTAAGTTAAGAGTTTTAAAGAAAAAATAATATTTATGACATAAAAATGTATATAACAAATCACAATAAACAATAAATATAGATGAAAGAAGAGACAAGACTTAAGTACTTAAATTTAAAAACATACATATTTTTATAAGAAAGACACTTAAAGCAAAAAAAAATATATGTAAAAGATGAACATTAATAAAGAGCAAAAGATAAATTGAGAACAAGCACAAGTTATATTATATAATCGAGAAAACAACCTAATAAATGAGAGGATATGCAATCTATATGATATATTATATGAATAACATGGCACCGCATTATGAAATTATGTGACATAACTTTTATTTAAAAAGTTACAAAAGAAATAATAGGTTGAAAGTTGAGATATGGTTTACTAGCAAGCAACAATTTTAAGGATGAATTTGTCTTTAATTTCTTTTTGCTATGTATATGACATATGTTTAAATTTTTATTTAAATATTAATTTTAAACAACTTATGTACTTAAAATTAAATACGATGACTATTAGTGTATTGTTATGAAAATATAGATCAATATATGTAAATTTTATTAAATAAGGATACTATTAAAATATTAAATTTTTTAAGTGATATAATTACTATTCAACATCACATGTGTTAAATGGAACATGTGATAAAATACTTAATTTAAAATATAAAATTTAATTAAAATATATAAGTGAATTATTATTATTATTATTATTATATTATTATTTTAATAATATAAATTCATATGAATACATTTTTTAATATAAATATATATATAATATACTTACTAGGCTTTAAACTACTTAAAACCTTATGCAATAGGTATTTTTGAATTTATACGATAGAATAAATAAAATTAAATCTAAATATTTAAAATGTTGTGTATTTTATTATTAAAAATACATGTTTTTTTATGTGATTATATATATATATAAAAAATTTTTCTTGGTTTCAATTAAGTGCATTTTTAGTACTATAATAATTATTAGTGTCTTACATCTTATAAGTTATGATTATTTAAAAAAATGTTAAATTTTTATAAACAACCACGATTTTAATTATCAATAATTAAAATATTTATTACTAATTGTATTTTAATTGCATTGTCTTTGAGGTTAGATGTAACTATTACCCCACTGTTCATTCAAGAATATGCATGAATGATGAAACTTTTGTAGATTGAAATAACGTTTTAATAGATCCAGACTACATAACGTTGTAAAAGTTTATAAATAATAAACTTAAAGGTTCAAATACAATAAGGAAACTTGTACTTAATAGAAATATCATGAATCATTGTCATTGTCATTCTTATTTTGTTAACCAAACATGATTTTAGTTATTTGTTGTTTTGTTTTATTGAAAATCTTGGGTTTGTAAAGGATGTAAAGTTATTGCTAAAATACAAACATTACTATGATCCAAAATTAATAAGATATAAAATTTTCATTAATTGTATGTGTTTTTATTCTTTGTCCAATATATATATATATTAAATATATTTTTAAATAAATAATATTCAATGTGATTTGAAAATGAGACTTAAAACGAGCGAATTTCTGACTATTATATAATATATGTCAATTTGTTAAATAAAAAATCAATATCAATTATAAAAATCTATATTAAACAAATTTATTTATATCGATATCATATGTTCATTTAATTATACCTTTTTTTTATTTTTAAAATAAATTTAAATTATTTTGATTTTATATTAATATTAAATTAATGTATAAGATTTGATGGTACCCAACAATATAATTCAAAAAAAATGTATATTAGTATTTAAATTAAAATTGTGAATACATTTTTAAATAGAGAAGATTCTTGAAAATAAATAAGGAATGGGAAGAAGAATGATTTTTTTCTTCATTTTTTAACTTTTTTTTTCAAAAATAAATTGAAATATCTGATAAATAAAGGACCACTGGCATTTACCCAAAAAAAAAATCAAATCAAAAGTAATAGAACTAAAAAAAATTAATTAAATAAATTCAGATAGATAAGCACAAAATATATTTTCAATTGTTTCAGCAATTTATAAATTATAAACAAGGTGGCAAATTCAATGTTCAATATTTTTAGAAAAAGGAGTGCTCTCTATCAATTGGCCTGCTAGTATTGCGTAAGTTTGTATTCACATTTAAATTTTCTAATTACCTAATTAAATTGTTACATTGGGAAAACTGAATATTAATATTTCAGGTTATGTACGTCATAGTAGCTTAATGCACGTCGAATCCAAATCAAAACGTCAAAAGCTTTGGAATCTTATTATGGTCATGGAGAATGTAACGGGAATTTAACGTTTATTTAATGTTATTTTTATGTTAACTCTACCTTGTTAGAGTGACTCATATCAGTAAAGTTGTACGATAATGATTTTTTTTTTTTTTGTTTTCGAAGTATTGGAATGAGATTTAATTATTTAAATTATTACTTTCAAAAACACCTAATTAAATTCCAATTCCAAAAAAAAAAAATTCCATTTCCAAACTACATTAAATATCATTTGGTTTTATGGTTTACTTTTGCTGCAACATCACAAAACCTTATAAATCATTTTACACGTTGAAGATCTGGGTGAGAGAGAAAAGAAACAATAAATAAAATGAATTAGGCCTGTATAACAATTACAGGAATCAAAATAATCAAATGGGCCATAAGGCCCATGCTTTCCGTAAAAATGTTTGGAATTAATGTGGTACATTTCATTTGACGCCGGCTCAACGTAAACATTTGTTATACGGCCGTTATTTTTAGATTTGTATTCTTATTATTACGAAAAATTCATAAATATATATATATATATATATTATATAAAATAAATTTACACTTATAATAAAGACTTTAACTTCATATCTTTAGAAATTCACACTTATAATTAATACTCAAATTTCAGATCTTTTACATACTTTATTAATTTATTTAACTGTCATACATTAAAAATGAAAAATCTAATAAAATCTAATCGTTTTAATAAAATAAATAATTGGATATTAAATTTAATAAATGTAGAGTAAATTGAGTAACATTTTTAAGAAACTTTGTACAATAGGATACACAGGTTTTTACAATTTTTTAGGAATATTTAATCATTTTATTCATATACAGGCTAATTAACTTTTTAACCTTTTAAATTTGTATATAATTAACCTTTTATTTCATTTTATATAAAAATATATCTCATTTTAATATATAGTATGAAAATTAACTTCATCTTTTAAGATTTAAATGATTTACGTTGATTATATAATACTTAAAATTTTTCATATTGTTTATACATTTTATAAAATTTACACATTCATTACCAATTAGAATGAACTCATGATTAATTACAACCCTATATTAAAATATTCATAATTTAATATAAAACACAATATTTTTACCTTTGGTAAAGTCTTAATATAAGATTTTTTAGTGAATAATTATGATTTTAACAAAAAAAATCATTATATCAAATATATATTCCACATAGGCTTTCAAACATATTAGGTTGAAACAAAAGAGAGAGTCACTTACAAAAAAAAATTAGAATAATAATTCATTTTTTTTAAATAACATGCATAAAAAAAACTATAAGTTTGATTCATTTTCTTAAATAATATTAACACGTGTTATAAAATAAGTGATTTTGGTACAAAAATTAATACAAATTCAAGATTTGTTAACATTTATTCAAACTATAATTTACTTATTATGGTGATGTTACTATAGCATGATTGTAGGAAAAGTTTCGTTAACACTATCCAATATATATGCATGTGTTCTAATGGCAAGACGTGACTAATTCCCTTTTCTCTATGTATCCATTAATTAAAACGAAAAATAGTTAATTAATTTGCAGTTCTAATCTGACGAACCCTTTTCCAATTTATATTCTTATTTATAATTCTGTTTTATGCGTAGCGAGTACAATGGGATCAATATATGAAGGTAGTGGTGCTTGATTCATGCCTAGTGTACTTAGTTTGATACAGTTTATATTATTTTGGAACCAAAATATCTCAAATTTAAAAGGCTATTATTTTAGGGTTATAATTTTTTTTCTCTTTCTTTGAGTAAACCGAGAGAGATGTTGATTTACACATCGATCAAGAATGTCAGCATTGTGATGGTTATTAATCTGGGTGATCTATATCTTGATAAATATGTTTTGAAGTAAATCTTTAATTATCTAGCTTTCAACTAGAGAATATTCTTGTATTTTTTACGTGAAAAATATATAATCTCTAATATGTGAGAAAAAAAATTAAAAACTTTTGTTTACCAAAGATTTATGATCTTCAGTTGTGTTTTCTTGTAACTTGATCATTTTTTTATAGTTTGTTTCAATAAGAAAATAGAAAGTTTTAAAACGAAAAAAATTAAAATTATATCTTTAAAGTGATCTTTCATATTGATATTATATTAATTATTTTTGAACAAAATAATTTTATTAAATTTAATCGTGAGTTGCACACAAATTAAACAAGTTAATTTATTTAAATTCGTAAATTAAATGAATTAAGCTTTTTAACTAATCAATTCATTAAATAAATTTATCTTTTTTTTAATTGTAAACCACTAAATAAAGTTTACACCATAATTGCCGTGAAAGGCCGGCTACCTTTTCAATTGTTTTGATTTGAGGCTTGGGATTGTGACACGCGAAGTAAAAAAAATAAAATATTAATTTAAAAGTCAAACGTAAATCTACTTTATTTCCAACATGTTACTGATTTATAAACTAAAAAATAATTTGAAGTTTGAAGAAAATGGCCATGATTTTTCTATTCAAAAGGTTCCATCCATTTGACATGGTCTATTTATTTACAAGCCTGGGAGGCTGAGAGTATTGCCCAAATGGCAGAAAATTGTGTATCCGTATGAGGCTTGTATTAAACAAAATTGGGGTTGACCTAAATTAATTAGGTCTTCCAGAAATTAAAGTGATTTGAATTTCAATGAAAAATAAAGAAAAAATATGCATTTACAAATCAATACTCAAAGTGCTTATTAAATTAGGGAAACTACCTAGAGACACCTTTCGAAGGATTCATACAGTTTGTTTTCACATGCACGACGATAGCTTCAATTCAAAGCTAGCTAGAGCTAGCTAGAAAATAACTCAATTGAAAAGGCATGGAGCAGACATGAAGGAGGAGATTCTGCTTACAAATGAAGACACTTGAAAATACGATGGGATAAACAAGTCTGTTGTTTAAGTTTTGCTTTTGTTAGATTCTTCAAATCAGCTTTTTAATATTTTTAATCTAGTTATCCCCGTACAAAATTGATTGATTATGTACCGTTGGGGTTCCGTTGGGGTTTTTAGGTTACACTTAAATTTCGTATCATCAATCTATTTTTATCTCAAAATATCATCTAATTATTAAATTTATTCTATTTATATCATTTTGTTAGTCTTTTTTTAATGATATTATATGTCAAATAGTTAATTGGTAAGTTTTAAAAAATAAATTATTTTAATACTTAATTATCTGAGTTTTTTTAAATTTATAACTTAACTATTTAAGTATTTTAAATTTATCATTTAACTATCTGAGTTATTTCAATTTTATCATTTATGTGTAACACCGTTACATAAAAATTAACAGAATAATATAGAATAATATAAATTGAATAAATATAATAATTAGATAGTATAAATAAAATAAAAATAATAATTTCATAATATTTTTATAGATTTATCTTTATTAAAAAATATTTACATGAAAATAAAGCAAGGATACGACACTTTAAAATAACAATGAAAAAACAATTATATAAGAATAAAAAATGGTATGATAATTTTAAAATTTTCTTTACGGTTTTTTTTAGTAAAAAAATATATGTTATTCATTCAAAAACTACAATAAAAATTAAATTAATAAAACAAAAATGTATCAAATTATCATAAATATAATAGTTGATAAAAATCATTTGAGTTTTTTTAGGTCTTCAAACAATAACATGCATAACTCTTCTTATTAACAAGATGATAGATTTTGAATCTAAATTATCATTCACTCCTAATATCTTTATGTATTGAATTATTAAAATAAATAAAAGAAAAAATATAAGATTTAGATATAAATTTAAAAATAAAACAAACCAAAAGATACAAATCTAGCAAAAGAAAAATCAAAATAGATTAATATTTATGTATAATATATATATATATAATTCGTGTTTATTAAAAAAAAATTAAATAAAATTGATAAGTTTCGAAGAGAAAATTCCTACAGTTAAAAACTCTCCCGAAGCTAAAAATAGAAAATAATATACCGCTGGGTTTTTCTTCGTTGCGGCTTATGAGTTGTGCATTGAACTAAAGCTTTGAAGAAATAAATTGCAACTTTGAATCTGAATAAAGCCTTATTCTAATTCTAAGGGAATATACTTCTGATATGGTGCTATACTTCTCTATCCAATCAAGGATATATATGCTAAATGACAGGTTAGCGCATATAACAACATTTACATGTAGAAGAATATATATTCCTTTATTTTTTATAAAAAAATTATAATAAAGTGTATTTGCAACCTAGTTGTTAGTAGTATTGTAAATATATATTTTGTGAATTATATTATTAAAGATTTTTTTTATTTTAGGTTAGTGTATAATTGATATAATTATTTAATTGATTTTACTTTAATAAAAAATATTAATTTTTTTTTATAACGTTAATAGACATGTTTTCATTTGCCTTATAAGAAAAGTAAAAATATTTTTTAAGGGATTAAAACAAATATATATATATATAAATTATGATATGAAATTAAACCTTAATTCTATGGTAACAAACTTTTAGATAAAACTAAAAAGATTCATTATTGTTATTCTTTTGCCAGGTCAAAGTTAATGAAGAATTTATCTATAAAAAGAATGAAGTGCAGACATTCACATTTTAATCCTTCACATTTCGTGTAAGGTGGAGATGCTAATTTACAGTGAAATGGACAACAAAGTGCCCATATCCTCAATCCTCCAATTTATTTTAAATACCTTTCGTTATTGAAAAATAGATATTTCTGAAAATAGAAATAAATTATGAACTTACTGTAGTTACTTTTTTGAAAAGAATTTAGTGTCAAAGATTATAATAATTTATAAAAAGATGTATTAAATGTTAATAATGAGTCCAGATAAATTATTTTTTCAGTAACTAGATATATATAACACATATTTAATAGTGTAATCTTATTTTTCCTAAAAAGTTTATTTTATTTGGTTTACAACTTTACTAGCTGAAATTAATCAGTTTCATAACATCAATGCTTCAAAAATTCACAAAAAATTGAATTTATATATTCAATTAATAAAACGAGAAGTGTAAAGAAAAGGGCATGAAGAAGCACACAGTTTGAGGCATGTGAATATATTATTAACTAAGGACTGAGGAATAGCACTTTCTTGTTGTCTATGTGAAAAATATGACCAGCTCACGCTATCCCTCTTTAATCGCCGCACTTGCCGCCACCGACCCACTTTTTATTTTTATTTCTTTACTTTTGTTCTTAAATTTTCGAATTTATTTTTTTTATCAGATTTTTTTTTAAAAAACACAGTGCGCTCATTACTCAAATATAGCCATTACAAACAGTCAGATTAATGACTTTTTTATATAATTTTTTAATAACAATTACACCTATGTAGTATGTACAATGATATGTTCAAATTCATGCTCTCTCAATGCTCATAAAAAGCATAATTATTCCATTTTCTTTGGTAAATCTATTGATTTTAACCAAAAACTTAAGTTAACTTAATTGGGAATAAATGGGAGTGAATTCTTTCATTATTATTTATTATTTATTTTATTTATAATATAAAATTTATTTAATAATATTGAATTATATGAACTGTTACATAGAGAGTAAAATATTAATATATAGAGAATCAAAATGGAGTAAACAGTGCAAGCTCAAGCAATCAGTATTTTGAGTTGAGTTGGTGAAAACAGCTAAGTAAAAGTCTGTCGTCACCATGTTTTTCCCTACGTTTTCTATTCTCAATTACTGTGGGTTGTCACCACGTTTTGAATTATATTTTAATTATGATAGAATATTTATTTTAATTGGTACCCCCATAAAAATTAGTAATTATTTGTTGAGTCAATCAATTCAGTTTACCTACATTGCATTATTTTTGTAATTATGTGTGCGATGTAAGTGACTAGTTTTAAATATAACTGTTTATTGATCAAAAGGTTAATAATTACTGCACCACCGGCCACCTCAAAATATCAGTGGGAGGGGGTGGAACAGAAAAAAAAAATGTAATAAATAGCTATTGCAATGGAGTGTCAAATTTTTTATTTTTTATTTTACCTATTTTATATTTATCGGATGAAAAATTTAAATAATTCGTAACCTAATTACTAATATCTGTGCGGGGTCTAACTTCTTAAATGTTTATAAGTAAATAAATAACATTAAATCATTACAATTAATTTACTATCTTTTGCCGATATGTAAAAATGTTAAAGCGTTTGATAAAATGAAACACCAACCCGTTTCTCGTTTAGATCCGTGGGGATCCGAGAGTTGTGTTTTTTTTTAGAATAATATTATTGAAAACCAATTTACGCTATAGAATAATATTTATGAAAACAAATGTCAAACAAGGAGAATATATTCTCTTAAAACGGATTACGTGAATGATGAATTTTAATTTATTTTTCGCCAAAAAGAATTGAAATGTTTTATTTTTTTAAAAACGATTCACTTTTATTACAAATTTCTTCAACAATGCATCAAAAATATTATAGTTTTTTGAAATTAAATATGCACATAAGTTTTCATATTTTACTATTTTAGAAAGAAACCTATCTACTTATAATTCTGTACAAGGTATAATTAGTAAACCAATTTACGCTATATAGATAACTCCCAAGTTTATATGAATCTTGTCGCATATACTTGAGAAATTTTTGGTGGCTGTAAAAGCATTTAACGAGAGGGAAGAGGGAAGCAGAAAAAATAAATTATGTATTAATATTATTTATATTTAAATCCTTGAACATAAGCCAATTTGCCTTGTAATTTAAGTTACGTTATTTCTTTGTAGAATAATTACATTCTCTACGAAGAACATGCCTTTGGTAACAAATCAATTGAAAGTGCAGATCTATTATTTTATATCAAGTAGTTGGTAAGCCATGATTTTGGTTCCTATTTCTTATACCAAATTACTAAATTCCTCCACTTAAGCATCAGCCAGCATACAAATTTTATATTTATATATATAAAAAATTAAAATAAAAAAAAACTCAAAATGAATTTGGATAAGGATAAACAATTATACAAAGCATCAAAATAATAGAAGAATTCAAATCAAGTCAACTATTAAAAATTAATACATAACAAGTCTGTCTATGTACAAACGCATTGTGCTGTATATAACCAAATATCTTTTCCTACTACCTAATCTAATCTTCTTTATCTCCCAGTCCGCCCTTAACAAACCAATATATTAATATCTTACACCAGAACCTTTTTTCAAACTAAATCAAACAGAGGCATTTTGAATGGTGGAGTCCCACTCCTCATCTGTACTCAACGGCTCAACCAAACAAATTTAACTAGTAGCAACTACTAATTTTGACCAAATTCTACCTTTTTACCATTTCTCTATATACACAATACAAATCTCAAACCCTAAGCAAAGAATAATGACGGCCAAAAAAAGTTGATAAATCACTTATGTCCCCTTGCCATTTAGTCTTTCTTTTGCTCAAGAATACGATTTGATTAATCCCAAATTGAAGAGATTCCTTCTCAACAAGTCCCCAAGTGTTAACAACACTGCTCCACCAACCCCTATTGCTTCCTCCTCCCTTTCTGCCTTCGAGTGATATGCCAATGGCAATTCCTTCACTTTTAAGCGATTTAATCCAACTTTTTGTCTAACGGATTCGACGATCTTTGGATCTGCTGGGTTTCCATTTGCATCGGTCACGTAGAAAACATTTAGAGCCATGTCACTTGAGGTAGATATCTCTGCCCTAGTCACATTAAGGCCATTCTCGCGGAAAGTCCTTGTCACTTCTGCTAAAAGACCCTGCTTATCTGCAGTGCATAGTTCTAGCTTCACGCCCTGTAATCACACAAATAATATGTGAGCATTTGAACATCAAACAGAAATAAATGACAAGAATTCAATATTTGAATCAGTTGGAATTTACCTCAGATGCCCTTCTTTGAACTGCAGCTTGTAAACATTGGATGACTCTTTGTCGTTCGGGTTCTGAACTAATTGGGGTTCCATCTTTATGCCTAATGTAGAATTCCTGCCACAATAAGATTCAACAATCGAAGATTACTGCATGTTTTAAATAGTATATATATAGGTTTTAAAAATAAAATATCTATTTTCATAAAAATACATACCAAGTAAGCCATATCCTTTGTTGTGTTAATAGTTGCATGGAAAACCACATAATCCATATCCGTCAAATTAGAAACAACATCAAACAAAAGCTTTGCTCTATCTTTGCACTGCACATTCACAACAGAGTAGCCCTTTTCTGCCCATTTCTGCACTGTCACCACGGGTGAGTCCGAACAGCATTGCAAAATAGGCTTCCTTTCATAATCACGATCTGCGAACATCATTTGATGCAGTCTTCTTTCAGTGTGGGTTACAGCCATGGAAACAGAGGTTTTGGCACTTCGAATATCATTGTCTCCTTTAAGAACGTTCCTTAACAATCCCTCAATCTTATCAATTTTCTCTGAATCCTCAATTGGACAACCAGAATCACACTCCCTCACGTACATAAGGCAGGCAATTCTTCCATTGTGCGTCCACACCTTGGCCTCAACCACATCGCAATGCAGGTCAGATAGCACTGCAAAGACCTCGGAAAGAAGCCCAACTCTGTCTGTTCCCGTTAGTTCCAGTGCAGTCAATCCGTTAATGCTGTTTGTTCGTCCGAAGTGAATGGTGCCAAGGGACTAAATGACAAAAAACCAGTTAAATCAGAATTTTGAATTAGATCATTGAATTTATGTAACAGATCAATAAATTAAATGAACATTTTGTGAAAATTTACCTTCTCAATGTAGCTAATGACGCTCTCATCCGTTAATTTATTTCCGTTTTGATCAGTCACATGGAAAACTGAAATAAATCAAGCAAAATTCCACATCACAAAACATGGATATAATATTTCCAAAAGTGAAAGACATAAGTAGTAAGTTTTCTCACCATCCATGAACCATCTTCCATCAGAAGAAATATATGCCTTCTTGATCGAAAGGTTCAGATCGGTGAGAACCTGAACAGCCTCAAGGAGAATTCCATGCCTTCTGGCGCTATCGACCTATTGACCAAACCAAAAGAAAACAGAGATGATTAGTCTTTTTTTTTCTGGAAGCTGAAAGTTTCGCTGCTTATTAGTAAAGCAGTAATGGTGATGATTTTCGTGGAACCTAACCTTGACAAGAGTCGAAGTGGGGCAAACGGCATTGTCGATGACGACCCTGGAAGATAACAGCGAATAGTCAAGTCAGAGAGCTAAGTTTCCAACGTTCCAAACTTAATAAATACCGAAACGTAGAAAAACACATACAGACCAATTTAAAAACGAATAAAGAAGAAATGCACATTTCAAGAAAACTTGAGATAAAAGAAACCACCACAGTGAAAGGGAAAAAAACAAATTAACAAATACAAGCCAATGAAAAATCATTATTGTCGGTGCTGAAATTAAATATATAATTTTAAAAATCGGACGGAAAATAGAAGAAAATAAGAAAAACATATGATTCCACTCGTAACGAATGAGATCAGTAAAGAAAATAACGACAGAGGAAATTAAACATTATTGAGATCCAAGCGCGGGGAAGAAATCGTTGGAAGCAGAAATTTGTGGTATGTTGGGAAGAAAAGGCAAAACCATTAACGAATGGAGAAAAAAGGCGATAATTTCGAAAAACGTAAAAAAGAAGAGGAAAAATCCACGAAAAAAGTAAACTGTAATTTGAAAAAATGGAGAATAAGAAATTGAAAGAAGTTGAGAATTTCAAATGAAACATCAAATGATACGAACCTTGGGGTATTCATCCTGAAAACAAGCTTCTCGTACTCATCCAGACAAGCAGGCCACTCCATCTATCTATTTCTCTGTGTTTCCTTCAATTTTCAACACGGAGCGAATAAAAAGCTTGAAAACCGCTGGCTAGTACCAGAAAATCTCACTGCGACCAACGACAAATTCAAAGCAGGAACCCCAAATATACCGTACTCTTTGCCTTTCTATGAAAACAGAGCTCCCAAATGCCAAATAGACAAATACCAATCTCTTGTATGGTACGCAACACCTTCGGCCCAATCGCTAATAACACTCCTCACCCAACAACTCTCTCTCTCTCTCTCCACTATTTCTCACTCTATTTCTAAGGGCAAAGCACTTCTTGTTCTTAATTTACTTCTCCACAGCCAGGGACTCTAACTCTAATATATATATATATATATATATATTATTTTGTTTCCTATTTCTTTGTGTAATTTGCATTTTTGGGATATTTAATTAATTTTATCATTTTAATTTTAAAAAACCACGCCTAGACGCAAAGAGATAGAGATAAAGATAGAGGCATAGAGGCTATACAGGCACATGGGTCCGTAATGCCCGTAGTAAAGTAATAAATGTAATATCATGGGGAAGTTATTTATGCATCACATTTTTTTATAATATATTTATTACTAATTTTAAAATTTATTAAAATATTATTTTATTTTTGTTATATTTTTTCTTTGTAAATTAAATTTGTTAGGAGTGTTTTTAAAAATTTCCAAAACTAATAACAAATATAATTTAAAAAAATAAAATAAAATATCACAAAAAACTCATTGTATCATAAATGTGTAATATTTATAAAAGAGTAACATAATTTCATTAATCAAAATAAAATTAATAAAATAATATTTAAATTTAAGTCTGATTAATTAATTTTTTTAATATTAATAAAATAATATAAATTTATATCAAAATTAATTAATATAAATCCTTATTATATTAACATGTTATATTTATCATAATATAATTTAAAAGTCACAAATCTAATCTTAACATATACAATAATATTATAAATTTAATTCATAAATAATTCACTAATTCATTTAATAATATTTTTTACCTAAAATAATTATTTTAACTGATTTCTTAACACTCTTTTTTGGCTGAATTTTTTTAACTTTTTTTGTCCAAACGGTTTCACTTTTAAACAATCGATTATTTTAATTTATTAACAAACTTAAATTATTAATTAATTAATTAAATTAATTAAAATATAATTATCACATTGAAGAACTACGTTATAGACAATGATAGGAGTTGTTTAAGATATTCATATAGACTCGTAACTTTTATACGGTAGAAGGTAGAAGATTCATAGATTCCACTTCCAATTAGGTTACGTTAATGCATTTATTTCGCTCTTATAAAGTCTCGAAAACAAGACTTAATCATTAAGTATCTTATATTTGTAGTGATTAATACCAATTGAGAGTCAATTGTTTGGAGATAATTTTTTATGTTAAGAATTTTATTTATTTTAAAGAATAGAGAAAGTTGATATTTAAAATGGATAATGCATTCCCATCATTAAAGAGGTATATATAACATTTTAGACATGTAGATAGTTTACGAACTCAATGACTTAAATATATGATAATTATATATGATCTAATTTATAATAATTAGATCGTCATATAAGTTTATATAGATAGATCGTTATATTTAGATTGCATAAGACTTCTAAGTTAATTGTCTAGATCGCTAATACTATGTCGGGATTGAAGTTACCTGAGATGTAGTGCTCTCTACCATGACGACTTTATCTCTATGACCTCGCACAAAAATAACGAGGTGTCCTAATTAGTTACACCATATGCTTTTCAAATTCAGTAGGTCTTGATATTCACTAAACCATTTTTATCACCTTGATGTATAATAACAACATAACAATGTTAATTATGCCGTGTACTTGTGATATATTTAATATCATAAATTTGAAATAATTATAATAAATTTGTGTTTTTTTAAAAAAATTAGAAAATAAAAATAAAAATCTAGTTTTAATATTCAGTATAAAAAAATATTTTTTTTCTTTTTAAAAAAATATTTTTTTCTTTTAAAAAAATTAATAAAATAATAATTTTTCTAACTCAACTTAAACAAAATAAAATTAATTTAATTTATTTAAAAATTAATAAGTTGTGTTGTAGACACATGTGTCTACCACAGCGGACACTAATCTTCTCCTTTACGTGCATTTGACTCAATTCCATAGGGGTTAGGTCGGTAAGAGAGAGCTTAGCTGATTCTTTGATCAACGGGAAAGGTCGGTCCACGTGTAGTATAGTACCACTGGGTCCACTATAGACATGACTTGGTAACTAAGGCTGATTAATTATTATTTGTGAAAAAAAGATATATAAATAAAAATACTATAAATATTCTTTAAATTGGATAATTTATATTCCATAATTTTTAAATTAAAAATAGTAAAATATAGTTTCTTAATTTTATAATTTTTTATAATTGTAATAATTTTTATTAAAATATTAATTTTTTCTTTAAAATAATTAAATTCGATTGAAATAAAAAACTTCAATAATAATAAAATTATAATTAATATAAAATATTATAAAATATTAATTTTTAATATTTATTAATTATTAATATTTTTATTTTAATGTTTTAATTCTATTAAAAATTTAAAAATATATTTAAATATTTTTTTTGAATTTTATTGTTGTTTATCTTTCTTAAACTATTTTACATTAAATTTTACTTTTACTTTTATTTTTATTAAATATTTATATTTTAAACACATTTTAATTAATTGTTAGAAAATAATAATATTTTAAATAAAAAAAATATTAAAATAATATAATTTATTTTAAATAGATGATTTTTATAAAACTAAGAGATTAAATAATATTATTTATAATCTGATTAATTAAACTGAAATAATTTAAATTTAAAGAACTTTTTTACTTTAATATATATAACATTATTAAGTATAGTAATAATTTATTATTTTTTTATAAAAAAAATAAATTTATATACTATTAATTATTTTATAAATATTTTATCTAATCATATAAATAATTATATATATTATCATTATTTTTAAATAATATTATCTAACATTGCTTATAATTTATAGTTGCCAGATCATTAGTACAGACTTTGTATATTAAAATAACATTACTTCGTGCTAATACCAATAGAATGTTATAAATACGAAGAGAGAAAATAAAAAATTACTAAAAATTCAACTTGATATATATATTTAAATTTTAAATTATTATTAATATAAAATAAAGATATTTATATTGTTATTATATTTTATTATTAATAATTTTATCTAAAATAATAATATTAATATATAATTTATTTATTATAAAAATGTTATTACCCTAAAACAATACATTGGCATTAGTGTGAGTTTTATGTGGTAGAAGAAATTATTCATTTATAATTTTTCATCAACTATACTTATATGGAATAAGTTTCGTTGCCTAATGGTGACCGTATCATACGTGACAACTAACCGGCTCGTTTCGGATTTTTTTATGTCATTGTTTCGGCCGTTTTTTTTTTTTTTTTTGTAATTTTCGTCGTCTGTTACTTCTTGTAGCTGGCTGAAAATGAATAGTTCTATTGAGAGAGAGAATATTAATGTGAAAATAATTCATATTTAATGTTTTAAAATTGTTAAAAATAAAAATATTATTCTAATATTATTAAAATTTATTTTGATAATATAATTACATGATAAAAAATATCTTAGATTTTGTTTCAAATATCTTTAAAATATCCTATATATAAGTCAAAAGATTCGTATTTTATGTATTAACATACTACTTTAATAACGCTAAAAATAAGATTAAAGTACTCACCGGAAAACAACATGGTTATCTTTTAAAGGTGGGACAAACAATTGAGTGCATGACTTTGATATGTCACAGTTGTCCCTTCTAATACCTAGCAGTTAATGTAGTATCATTAAATTTATATAAGTTTAACACGTGTTAGTATCATAATTGTTTAAAGAAGTGTCATTGTGTTAGAGATTATATTAAGATGTTATAGAGAATATAATACTCATATTCTTTATTTCTCTCATTAATAAGGTACATATAGGTATATAAAATATAGGTATCAACATTACATTAATAAATATTCTGTTCAATTTGTCAATTTCAACTTAAGCATGATATTTTGCAACAATAACTAGTTGATCGAAGTCAATTCGTAGTCCTAACAATTAGATCGTTGTCCCAATGATCAAGTCTTTATTGCTATGATTAGGTCATTGGAGTTAAGTATCCATTCTTAACTCCTTTGAACGAATGTCAGATAGAAAAATGGAAAATCACAAGGTTACTTTATCTTAGTATATGGCCAGATCGGTAGGTGAAAGTAATCCTCTAAAAGAACTCAAATGATCTGCTACTTATCAATGACATGTTACCACACAAAAGGTGTTTGACACCATACGTTCTATACAAGTGAGGTGATTCGGGTCACTAGGGTTACACACCCCTCTATATATAACATATTTAATATTAACTTCTTTATTCCATAGGCTTTTGGGAAGTTTAGGGCATATTTTAGGATATGAATTATAATTTTAACTTATACAAACCATTCATCTTCCATTCTCAAATGATTTCCTCTATAAATAGTAAAAAGTTTTTTTAACTTTTTATCTCGTTCATGCTTCTTACTTGACCAAATTTTCTCCAGAGAATGTCTATCTGGTATAACCTTTTGCACAATCAATCCGCTAAACTCACACTTGGTTTGGAATTCAATTTGTTTGGATAACAACTTCCCTAGTTAAATCTGTTTACTACTCTCAGGCTGCTCATTAGCATATCTACACCCTTATTCATCAGCTAGGTAACTTCTTCACCATTTTCTTCCTTTTTACAATATCTTTTTATAAAGAGAAAGGTATAAACCGCTTGATGTCTTCCAAAAATGTCCACTCATGCCACACAAAAAGTGTTTCCTTAAGGATAGAAACACCTCGAAAAGGATATTAGGATTTAGTCCACTTGCCAATGAGCTCAGAACAAGCAGAGTGACCTACTGAAACCTTCATAGGTCGCGACAAAAGACTTACCAAAATAAGTGGTGCTTTGATTAAGGAGAGCATTCTATCCCTCTTCATTTCGTATAGGTCACTCCAAATCTCCTCATAATCTTCGTAAGAACTAGTGCCCATCATCTGAATCCTAAAATGACAAAGGTACTTTGCCCAAAAAAGAAGCATGATAACAAGGGTAAACTCGTCAATCAAACTAAGCATAAGCATCAAATCGAAAAAATGTCCAATGATCTGACTATCGATAACCTGGTGGAGATTATGAATAAGTATAATATCCCACCCTGTGTGTGTGAATCATGCTTGTACCCTGCCACTTATGTGACGATGATGGTCTCTTAGCCAAGTGATAAGTGATACACTTGGCACCTTTTAAGATAAGACTTCAATGTTTGTTCCACAAAATAGTGGCTTATGCCCTTTTAACACTTTTGACATTAACTTTGCCCAAGTCAACCTAAACAGATAACAAACTCTCTTATATCTTTTAGTCTTTGTCAATGAATATATGGTAGACTTGACAAGTAATGAAATCAGGTGTATATATTGTCTGAAGAGAAACGACTTCAACAAAGCCAAGACATATATATTATGTGTCATTAGACACAAGCTATACTTAAAACTTCCCAATTGCACTTTATTGTGGAATGATAAATATTTTTATATCATCGAAGATATTTTGGGTGATGGGGCTAAATTCCAAGCCTGTAGCACCTAAAACCATTATTTCATCACAATTCAACCCCGTGCAAGTGAGTTAATTAATAGGTTGAGTTCAAGTGACAAGAAAAAAATAAGGATGATCAAACTCTAGAATACTAAAAACGGGTATCTACGGTTATCCCTACTATTGTTTCAATTTTTATCCGATTAATTTGAGGGATGATGATGGTTTTGATTATTACTCGATAAAAAAGTAACAGTTACGAGACAAGTATAGTTATACTGATATTCGTCTCAATCCATACTTGATATATATTATATTTATTTATATATTTATTAAATCAATAAAAAATTTAATTTTCATATATTTGAATCTTGAATCTTTTACTAATAAATCAATGATCAATATTATTAATCTATATCCATCTTTTATTCATTAATTTTATATTAATTTTTTTAAAATAAATTTAGAAAAAAATTTAAGTATTATACGTTCTATCGAATTATACTCAGATAAAAAATTGTTTACAAACAATAATAATTTTTGAATAATTTTAAATACATACTTACAACTTCAATTTCAAAAATAATTATATTACATACTATCCCATCGATCACACGGACATTCATACTTACATTGACATCATGATTATATCGTATTGGAAAAAATCCAGGGTAAGGGGAAATTATATTGACGATACGTGTAAGAATGCTCTTAATTGAAGAAAAAAAAAAGAGATCTGTACAAAACTATGAATGCTCCTATTGAGAACTCACTCCATAATAATTTTACATGAACCAAAAGTCAAATAATGAACAGAAATCAAACACGTGCCACGAAGACGAATGAAACGATGGTAAGGTGAGAAATTATTTATTGTTTTAAAATACACTTTACATCAATTATATTTCAATTATATTGTTTTTTTCTTTAAGTATTAAATATTTTTTAAAATAATTATACTAATTTTAAAATTTATTAATATAAAATATCCCATCTTGGAAGAATAATTTCTCATTCGAAGGGCACAGTCTTACAGTCACATCAGTACCTGACTTTTACCTCCATCCTTTCACATTATCTGAATTATGAATCTATATATTTACTCAATTTGCACGCTTTTCGGAGTATCTAAAAAAAATAAAAATCCTTGATACGCTCTTCGTATTTGGCTCTACCCTTGATTGATTGCACAAATTGTGAGATGACCAACCAATTTCTTAGACAAAACATAGGGTCCATATTCATGGTTGGACACTTTCTTGTGAAAATTACAGACCGGGAATATCGATTCTTATTCCTAAAATTGGGTCAAAATTAGGTCTCCCACCTGCTGCCTAATCACATGGCACAGCCCAGTATTTTGCAAATGTGTTGGCAATAGGGTCCATATTCATGGTTGGACATTCCTCATAATGTCTACTGTCTAGTCAATGTATACTGCTGCCGTGGTTATATTTTCCGCAAAAAGGTCCTACTCTGCAAACTAATGGGTAAAGTAACTATTAATAACATATGCCATATACATTATAGGTGTAGAAATACAAAGAATAATATAAATTAACTTTTCAATTAAAATTAATTGATAATATTTTTAAAAGATATTATATTTTTTTCATAACAAATACATAGATTAATTAAAAATAATTTAAATTTTTAAATATTAAAAATATATAAATTTAAACTACAACATATAAACCCACAAAATATGAGATATCACTATTGTCACTACATAGCAAGTAGTGTTAAGATTCAAACATTATGTTTTTCATCCATTCAAATAAGATTTCAAGATTCACGTACAATTCAAAAAAATAAATAAAATCTGATGAAGTAATTAATCTAAAATAATTTGAATATGAGTATGTCAAATTTTCTCTAATAAGATAGTCCGATTAAGTTAAAATTTGTTTATAAATTATTATAATATATTAAATATAATTTATACAATATTTTAATTTTAAATTAATATATTTTAAAAAAAAATTATTGTTTAAAATCACAAATGATAAGAATAAGAAATATACTTTGATACTTATGAAATTATTGTATAAATCAAAAATTTATATTTTTTAAGACTAAAATAATAAATTATTGTAACTGTGTATGCATAATATTTAAACATATAATATTTATAAAAAATATATTTATTTATAATTTTAATAGTAAATTACAATAAATTATAAAATATATCAATTAAAATTAAAATATATTATATATTTTTTAATTTAAATATTATTCAGTTATAAAACTTATTAATTCAATTCAATATAAATTAAAAATATTAAATTAAGTTTTTTAAACATAAATATATACTCCTAATATCAAACAATAAATACAACTTGACTAATATTTTCCATCCTTATTTATCACGTGAATAGTCTTAGAAACAACGTTATATCAGATGTCGCAAACATAATAACGTGAAGGTAATAAATATAGAGGAGCATGCAGCTGACGTTTACCGCCCGTAGTTAGCATGTTTGGTGACCTGCAGACACATGATTTTGAACAAGGCAAACTGAATTTGCCCAAGTTTGAGAGTTCATGTCAATCAGATTTTTTTTAAAAAAATAAACATTAAAATTTAATTTTTATTAAATAAAAAAATATTATATAACGAAGATTCAAACTTAAATATATAGAGATATAAATAAAGAATAATATCAATTGAATGATAGATATATCTTAAAAGTTATTAAATAAAATGTAAATATTGTGTCTCAGTCACTTCAAAGAAATCACCAGGCCACTACAAAACAAAAGGCATGGAAATATTGTAAAATTTATAATACATTATAAGCATGGAGATGTTGTGGATATAGGGTACAATTATGAATAGTATATGATAGCAAATGGGAGTCTGGGATGCTGTTTTCAGGAAGTTTAAATATTCGAGAGACCATTTCATATTTTTTGGAAGCTTATCCGCTAGTTAAAATATCTAGATTTGAAAGTAAACCAAAAACCAACAAATAAGGACAAATCAGTAAATTTACTTCTTAAAAAAGTTGTTCAATATAACCTGGTATTCGATTTTTATAGTACCTGAATTATAAGACACAATGCCCGAGCCTGGGTCTTACTCGTCTCTTGAAATCAGATGTTCCATACAACTTTACGTTTGAAGCACCACCATCAATTTGATCTTTGTACTCTTTTGACATCTATGATGTATATTTTTATACAATCTACGCGTGTAAATATAAATACATATATATATATATATATGATACCAAATCAATTCGATTCATTTTCATTCTATAACATCATTCTGATTCTGTATTTTTTAGGATTTATTCTCAATTTTAAGAGAATTTTTTTGAAAATTTAAACATTTTAATTCACGTTTTTAACACCAACAACTATCATGGTTGGAACTCAAGCTGAAGATAGATTAAAGCTAACTAATGAGCTGACTAATGTGTGATAATGTCATGCTTACACATGATAAGGGTTGAGTTGAAACTCGCACTAACCTACCAAAAGAGGTCGATCGTCACGTAAAGTTGGCATAATAATTCCTCTAGCTCAAAAAGAGACCTTGAGGAAATGGACAAAAAAAATAGAGCATTACTTGCTTAGAATGAAGCAATTTTATTAGAAGGTTAAATTATATAATTAATTGAAGATGTTGAGTTAGCATTGAAGAGAAATGAGCCTTTAGGAATAGAAAATGTAGTGGAATGGGTCTTGCATCATAATGTCCGAGTTGAGGTACAACCAGCTCAAAATATTAAGAGATATCGATACAACAAGCAATTGCTCAAGGAAAAGAGGTTATGGGAAGCACGTTTTCAAGCTCTCAAGAAAAAAAAATAGAAAATATGACCAAGCTCTTAAGGAAATAAACAGGAAACATGATATGGGTAAATCCCATTATTATATTGATAAAGATTGTGAAAATTTGTGTTTTCACTTTCTCTAACAAGATAGACACAAAGAACCTCCTACTAAATTCAGTATTCCTAAATTTTGTTGATTATCAAGGAATGGAAAGGATCCTGTAACACATGTCCTACACTTCAAAACAACCATAGCCCCAATAAGTCTGACTTGAGATAAAATAGATGTTATACGTGTAAACTCTTTGCAATAACCTTATGTGATGGTGTGTAAAAGTGGTTCAATAAAGTGACACCTTGTATTATAACTTCCTTTGCATAATTTGTGAAGTTGTTCATCACTAATTATGCAAGTAATAAACCTATAAGGAAGGAATCTCACCATCTTTTTTCAATCATTCAAGGAAATGATGAATCTGTAGAAAAATACATGAGAAGATTTATAGCAAAGTAGTTATAAATTGCAGACTGTCCCAATTCGATAACGATAAAAGCATTCAAATTAGGTTTGTTAAGAAATCCAAATTTGTTTGCTAAATTGACAAAGATTATGCCATACACTATGGAAGAGGCTTATGGTGAGGCTAAAAATTTATTAACCTTGAGATAGAGCTAAAACTTGGTAAAAAAAGACAAGTCAATTGTGGAAGCTATGTCAAAAAAGAAAAAAGAAAAATAAGATCATATAGAATGTCTTAAGATGGTCGCTAACAAAAATAAACGTTTCATCCCAAATCATAGATGAAAAAATCAATGGTCTAGAAATTTTGGATCTTGAGGTAGAATACTCTCACCTTTCAAGGAGCCACCCCTAAGAGTAAGCTTGAATCATGTTATTTTGAGGATGAAGAATGATTAAAACGTTGGATAGCCATCAAAGATAAGAGCACATCTAACAAACACTTCCAAATGGTATGACTTTCATACGTGGGTTCTAAACATGGCATGGCTCATTAAAAGGTTATAAGAGAAGCAAGAGCATAAGCCAAAAAGACACTACTTTAGCCCAAACCAAAAGGAAAAGGCACACTAGCATTGTCAATGAAGAGCACACTCTTTCTCTCCAAGATTTCAAGGTTATGTGTAGGCCTTTACTAGCTTCTCTATGTCATCAAACACCTATATTTTTCTACATAAGCCAAACCTACACCCCAGCCCATAAACTACTCACAATTTAGGAAAATGAGTCATTGAAAACTTAACCATGGAAGTTGAGGGTATTGCTCTTTATAGAGATGTGGCTCCAAACCGAGTGGACCATCATGTTTGGTACCTTTCATTCATGGCATTCAAGAAAGAGCTTGATGTGATGAGTAAAAATGCAGCTCATTTTCCAAGTAAGTGTTACTTTGAATCTTTACATTGCTTGAGATTTTTTATCATATGTTGCTTGAGTCTTTTATATAGGTGAGAGACATTAAGAATTTTATGGCTAAGCTCGAGAAGGCAAAATAGAATCATGCTTATACCCGAGCCAAGATAGTTATACTCCTGGCCAAAGCGAATAAATGGGAGGACGAGGCCATTGATAAGAAGGAGAAATTGGCTTGAGTTGCTAATGAGCTGAATGAAAATTCAAGGCATCAACTATATAAAGATAGAGGAAGCTTGTTGTTGATATTAAAGCTTATAAGCATAGATCGACATATTCACTCATAATATCAAGTTCTTTCTTGAATGTTATGAATGAAAGGTGCCAAACATGATGGTCCATTAGGATTGGAGCCACACATCTGTAAAGAGCCACACCCTTAACGTTCGTGGTCAAATATTTAATGACTTATTTCCCTAAATCGTGTGTAGTTTATAGGGTGTAGGTTTTCTTGTGGAGGCACATATTGGTATTTTGATGACACAAATAAGCTGTTAAAAGCCCAATCATAACCTCTAAAACGTAGGGAGGAAGAGTGGGCTCTTTATTGACATTGCCAAGTGTCTTTTCCTTTTGTCGTTTGCTGAAGTAGTGTTTTTTTGGCTTGACCTCTTACTTCATTTCTTAAATTTTGATAATTATATGCCTTGTACAAAGTATACATCCTTTTTGGAACCCATGTCTTTAGGAGTTCTTGTGTTCCTTTGACTAGAGAATCGAGCTAATAAAGTGCTAGTGACAAAGTCCATTATTGAAATAAAAAAGAAAAGAGTTAGAATATCAAGAAAAAAGAAGTTTAACTAAGCACGAGCTGATAGGTCATCATCATTTGGCACTACTTCAAATCTACCACCAAAGTCAGTAGGTAGAGTCCCACATCAAACTGGTGTTCAATGCTTACAAATTATTCTAGTTGGAAAAGGAATGAAGACCGATCTTATTAATTCACATGCTATATAATGCGGTGTTGTTAAAAGCTTTTTCCAAAGTATAGGGTTGGGTATGTAATTCTAGATACTGGTAAGCTTTTCCTTGGCCTTAGGGCTTAGTATAGTTATATAGGAGGCCATTTTCTAATCACGAGCTTTGTATCAGCCTAAGAAGTACTAATGAGCCTCTCATCACTATTAATTGTTTTCCATAAGCTAGTATACAAAAATATTATTTTTAGTTATTTTCTTTCTTTAAAAGGATCACATTTATGTTCCGATTTTACTTGATTGACATTTAAACCATTCTGATGTAAATAGGGCTATGTTTCAACATATATGTGACGACTCTATGAAAATAAAGTCATTAGTACACTTTTTTACTTAATATTTACTTATTTTATTTAATAAATAGTATTTTTATGGCTAACAAAATTAAAATATAAACTTTTTAGTAAAAAGGGGTGAAAATATAAATTTTGAATTTTTTTAGAATTTTTAACACAGGACTAATCAGAAGCTGCCACGTGGCATGTCACGTAGGCAGAGGAGCTGACTGGGCAAGCCACGCGAAGGCTACACAAGCACGGAGAGGGAATCACGTCAAGCCATGTGTAAGGAGAACGAAACATGTGCCACATGTCAGCACGATGTTTAATCGGAGTTCGAAAATACATCAACATGTATGCCACATGTCACCATGCCATTGCTTCTCGCGATCCACCCTTGCGCCACGACATCTGTTCCCGTGAATCACGTCCTGCCACGTGTTTTTAACTCCGCAAGCGTTAACTCTAACCGATATCCCCTGCCATGCGTCACTCCCTGATTCGCCAAATGAATTTCTGATGCCACATGTCACGCTATGATTGACTGAAACTCTCAATTTTTCTTGTTTTAATCGTAACCCTTGATCTGAAGCTGATCGGATGGTTCAGATTGCACCTAAGCTTTATTTAAGTCTCTAATCACTCTATAAACCCTAATTAGCCTCCATTAGTATAATGTTGGTAAGTTTTTAGAGTTAAGAAAAGAGAAAAATACAAAAAAATTTGAAGAAACGACACAATTTTGGTGAAGATTAAAGAGAAAATTAATACTACAATTCAAGAGATTAATTGTATTTTTTTTTATTTTTTAATTAATTTTATGTCTTTCTTGATGAAAAATATGAGTTTTATAAACACAAATTATGTGTAATTAATTTATTAATCTAAGGATCTTATGAATCCAATTTTCACCATTAGATGATCCAATATTTTTTTACCAATTATAATATTAATTTAATTATATTATTTAATATGATTTTTATGCTATTAATTGTTTGGCCAATAATTTATTTATAGAGATAATTAAATAGATTTGAGAGAATTATTTAATTATTTGTCTTGATTAAATAACATGCATAGTTTTTAGGTAGAGATTTATGATTCTTATGTATGTGATACATAATTGATGAACTTAATGAGTAGTATATAATTTAATTGACATGAGAATACGATTAAATTAATTACTATATGGTGTGTAGTTTACTTGAGAGAGGAATACATGTTAGGTTATATTTAATTGATCATATAATTAATTGATATTATATTGAGGAAATTTTAGCGATTTGCATGTTTAGGAAATGGAGGGATTAAATATTTTCTCATATATTTTTTTAGTCACAAAATATGATTTAATTAATTATTTCTATTTACTTTTAGTTATTTTAATTTTTGTTTCTTAAAAATAAAAACACAAAAAAATTGATTTTTATTATTTTTAGTTTTAAAAATTAGTTTATAATAAAATAATCTTTGTGGTAACGATCTTTACTTGTCATTATATTACTTGTTACGATACATATAATTATGTATTTATTGCACACACAATTTGTGTGGCGATCAATATGCATTATTGAACTCGAACATATTTAGCTCCATCTCAAGTTTTCTGCTTATAAGAGTAAGGAAAAGTAGATACCTGCACTCGTTAGGCTTTAGTTGGCCTGACATGAGTTGCATTCTTATAAAAAAATTCACTATACAAGGATACAAGGGAAACTTGAGCTTGAGCCAAAGAGCCTTTTTGTGAAAAGCTTTTGAACCTTCAAGTGGGGTTGCACTGTTCAATACGCCTAGGCTAGGAATCATTACGTTAACAGAATATGGTATGTTGTATGTTTTCTTGAGCCTTTTTTCATCCCTTGGATTTAAACTACTAGTTGGAACTTTGGCATCCCAAACTTTGGTTCAACCTATGGGCTTCTCGGTCCTCTTTTATCGAGATTTTTTCTCCATTCTTTAGGAGTAGATATTTGCTTGAAGGAAACTCAGTCTAATAGTCAGAGTGGATTGAGGTCATGATATTAATGTGGTAAGGATCTTAGACATTTTTTCATCTTGGGATGATATACTCTCCTTTATGATTGAGCTCGAGCTCAAATTCTCCTCTTGACCTGAGTAAGTTGGATATTGGAAGCTTTCACGAGAGAAGGATGAACCCAAGTAAAGGGAAGGTAAGACAATTCTACATGTTGCCTTAATTTCTACTTTTTTATGCACGATTGCTACAAAAGAATGAAAAAAGAACAAAAGAAAATAAGAAAATAAGATACAAGGATACATGAATTTACCTAAGGTTGAGGATTGAAAATTAAGAAGTTGAAAAATGAGATTGAGAACCAACCTGAAAAGTAAATGAGAATTGGTTAGGCGCGAAGACAGATCCTTAAAAAATTGAGTATGTATTTCTAATGTAGACCTAACAATCTTATTATCTAAGTAAGAAAACGACAAGGCATAAGGTGAAGCGATAAAACCTTTTTTAAAGAAATTTAATTGAAGTTTTATGAGAATTATGAAAATGAACGCCTTGCCTCCCCTTAATATAAAAGCTTAAATTTTCTCTCTTCAATTAACTGATAAGTTGAAGGATTTTTGAAACATTTATTGAAGCGTGTAAAACCATTTTAAATTCAATTTGTCATTTAAAATGTCCAACTTTTCACTCTTCTATCTCATTTGAAAAATCAAGCTAAAAAAATAGGTAGACTTAATGTTTGAGCATAAGTTACGACTTATTGCCTATAAGATATAGTGTATGACTATAAGATATAGTGCTAAAGTCTTTAGTCTTACTCGTGCCTTGAAATTGGACGTTTTAAGAAACTTAGGTCTAAAGTATCCAAGGATCAGTCATCAGCTCGATTTCACAAAGTGGTTGATTTTATATTAGTTTATATTTTTGTTATTGTATCACTCTAAAGATGTTATAATATGTATTATTATGTAATTGATGAGTACACATGTAATATCTTATATACATAAACTTATATTAAACTAGTCTAATTCACTCTTATTTTTTAATATATATTTAGTTTTTTTTTTCTATGTATCATCCCTGGAAGACGTATAGGGCATGGAGTACATATAACGAAAATTATGCGATATTACGTCAATATTTTCAGCGTAGGTTTGTTGGGTCTTTTAAGGCCCAGTTTCACAGCCAGGCTGTGGCTCATTAGCAAAGCAAGACAATGGATATTAAACGACGCCGCACTTCTACGAGAATCATCCTATCAGTCCAACCCACGTATCCAAATGGACACTTGCTTTGCGTTTTTCGGAAATGGCTGCTCGCGCCGTCTCCCAACTTCCATCGACAACCTGCGTTTCGCAATTCAATTGGGGAAGAAAACCCGACCATTATTCTTCAAATGGGATCCGAAATCTCAAACCCAGTTGTTTTCGTAGCCCATGGATGGGTTCTTCTCTCTCGATTCTGCCGGCGAGTCTCAGAACACAGGTGGTTCGAAAAGTTCCTCGTGTAATTACCACAGTCTCTCTCAGCCTCCCAACCGCGTAAGTCCCATTCTCACATTGCTGAGGTCCCCTTTTTCTGCTAATTTATTTTCCCAAATACCTTCTTTCGAATGCTTTTGATTTGGAACTTGCAGAAAACCAGACAGATTTTCATCCACTGAGATGATTCCCAGGTAAGTCTTATTTTTCCATGTTTTTCCATTTATTATTATTATTATTATTATTATTATTATTATTATTTTTGGAAAAAATGGCTTAGTTTTGGGTGATTGGAAGCAGATGGTCTAGGAAGGCAATAAAGTCATTTGCTATGGCTGAACTGGAAGCCAGAAAGCTCAAGTACTCAACTACTGGGACTGAAGCCCTTCTCATGGGGATTCTAATTGAGGGTAACAAGTCATTCGGTCCTCTCATACGTGTTACTTTTTTCAATGATTACTCCGTTAATATTTTATATTCTCGCGTCTTACTTTTAAGTTCTTCAGTCATGCTCAATGAAAATGGTGAATAGTTGTTTTGTACAACTGAATTACTAATCAAGCTACCACGTAAATGACTGTTCTAAATTGGTAAGCCCTTGTGTAGTTGTGTAGATAAGTAATGACATTATGTAATAATCTAATTTTTGATTTAATTCTTGAAATTTTTAAGAAAATAATTTAAGTCACTTAAATTAATTCTTAGGTATAAGCTCTCAATTAAACCTAAATAAAAAATTTTATAAATAAAAATTGGATCAGCTTCTTTAAGAATATTAAATTTATTCCTTGTTGGAAATTCTTTTTCTTTTTTTTGTGATGTAAAATTTTATATCTTCAATTTTTGAGTATATTATGTTCTTGAGTATATTTTTTGGCTAAGTTATAGAGAATCAATTATTGTAGTTTATTTAAATTATTACATTAGTCTTTTTTTTATCTTCAATGACCAATGTATTATTTGAGGATGTTTTCCTAAATAATAAAGTGATCGTACTGTTTTTATCGATTCTATAAGAGGCGTTTTCCTGAATAGTATTGGTGGTCGTACTATATTTTCTAAGGTCTACAATCTGCTTAGTGACAATGATTGTTATTGTAATGTTGCAGTATCTTCTGGAGTTATTAGTTTCAGTGCTCTGTAGTTGGCATAACTGCATTCAGTTTCTATTCTATTAGTGAAAGTTCTGTGGATTTTTCTACTAAATTCGATAATGGTTTTGTTTGCTTCAGGATAATTATTGTAAATTCTTGATTTTGGACCATTATAGATCACATAAGTCTTATTCTGGTATTCTTTTTCTACCTTTTAAGCCCAACTGAGCTTTTTCCCTTTTCTTTTCAAAGATGTTATTCTCATTTGAATTGTTAAGTTATTTCTTCTCATTTTGGATTTCTTCCTTAGAATTTTTGCATTTCTTAGAATGAATCTCTAATATGGATTCCTCTTTAGAGTTTTTGGACTCTAATGATCGTTTTGAATTATTAGGTTCTTTTTGCTTAATTCATGTCTCCAAAAAATACTTTTCTAGATATAAGATCTTGAGTTGTTTCTTAATGATTCTTATCTTCGTTTTCTTTATCTTGATTTTGATATCATGATATTCTATTCCTACAAAAATAAAAATAGTTAAAGGTGTTAATTCTCTTATAAGAGCATTTGCTAGACTATTCTTATTTCCTGTAAGATGTTCAATATCAAAATTGTACTGCTTAAACCACTGTTAACATCTAACCAATCTTCATTGTTTATAATCAATTGAAATATTAGTTCTTAAGAAATAACTAATTTTTTTGTTATTGATCCTAATAATAAATGTGAAACTTATTGTATATATTGTAAATTTCTTAATAGCTTTTTTGACAGCTAAGTAATATTTTTCATTATTATGATAATTTAATTTTAGACCATAGCAAGGTTTTGATGTATATCTACAAACATATTCATCTTTGTCATCAATTTTTCTTTTAAAATTACTCTTTAATATTCACGTGAGACATCTGTTTTAATTATCATTTTATCATCTGGATTTGGATATAAAGTTGATAATTTTTTTACCCTTATTTTTACCTTATCCATGTACAAAGTAGTTGTTATGTCCATTTTCAAACATGATCTTTTTTTCGATTTTATATGTAAAGGTTTTCACATTTTTGTAAAATTATTGATGTATACTTCAACATACGTTAAACATCCTAAGAATCTTTGTAATCGATTCTTGTCCTTTAATTTACTAGGAAATCCTTGAATGTATTTAGTGTATAGGGTTGTATATTATGTTTTCCATATTCAATTTCTAACCCTATATATTTAATTTTTTATTGAACAATTAATGTTTTTTTTTCAAAAAGTACAATGTCTTCCTTCTTCCATTATTGTAGAGTATTAATAATATACAAATAATGTTTATTTAATTCATTATTGAAAATCAAAATATTATCTAAAGATGTCCATAAAATTTTGAAAGATATTTGGAGCTTGTTTTAATCCGGATGGTACAACAGTCCATTAGAATTGCCCTTAAGGGCAACTAAATGCCGTTAATTTTTGAGATTCTGTATCCAATCTTATTTGTCAAAATCCACTTTTACAATGAAAATTTAAGAAATATTCATATCCTTTTATTAATGATAATAATTCTTCTTTCTTTGGAATAAATTATTTATCATCAATAGTTTCTTTATTCAATAATTTGAAGTTTATGACCATTCTCTTTTTTCCTTTTCTTTTTTTAGCTTTTTTTTTATTGAGAATACTGGGCTAGAGTGTGGTGAATTAATTTGTATTATTGTTTTTAGTTTCAAAATTTCTTGAATCTGTTTTTCGAACTCAATTATGTCTGTTGGAGTATAAATCATAGGTTTTACTTTAATTACTATATTAGGGTCTCTTAATTTTATGTTAGCAACCATTTTAGATTTGTTTATTTTTTGATCTTAAGGATTTTTTGAGATTATTGTGTTTAATAATTTTTTAATACATCTTAAGGCTTTATCTTGTTAGATTTTATTAAGAAAAGAGTTTTATTTCTCTTCTATATCTAACGAAATATTTTTTAAATAAAGTTTTCGTTGTTGCTTTATGTCTATCTCACATTTTCTCTTTTCAAGTTGTTGCATAAAGTTGGGCTTGACACAATTAAATTTTTCTTATTTTTGACACAAATGGTTTCACTATCTAGTGTTGTTAGACTTATTTTGTCTAAGTATTGTATAAAAGGTTGATATAAATTTAGTAAATTAACTCTTGTTTCTCGTTGATATATAGTAATAATATGAAATTTCTCTCTTTCTATCATTACATCTGTATCTTTTAAGACCCTATTAGGATTTATTGTAGTATTTGTTAACAATTTTTACAATTAAATATTTTGGTGCTTTTTTCAAAGTTTTTTTTAGAACACATATTTACTAGCTACACACATGCTAGTTCCTATATCTACATATGTATGTAAATGATAATTTGTGTAATCTTTAAATTTCAATCCTATCTTACTTAGTTACCATTTGGATTTATAATACTATATAAATCATTCATCTTTTCATAAATAATATTCATATTCTAAATTAGTTATTTCTTTTTCAATCTCTTCTAATAGATAAGTAATACAAGTATCATCTATATCCGATTTCTTTGTTGGTTCTAATTCAATCTTAAAAGTTTCTTATAAGATTTTTGATTTTTGTGAAAAAAAAATAATTTTTTTTTACATTGAAACCTGTTACGACATTCATTAACATAATGTCTTTCCTCATTGCAAATTCAACATTTGCATTTCTCTAATGGGTAATGATTTTTACTTTTTGGTAACTTATACATTTTTTCCTAAAATATCTTTTCTTATAAGGTTTTTTGTTATACTTTCTCTTATATTTTTGAAAGACATGTTTTTAAAATTTATATCTTTTGAATGTTTAATATTTTTTATATTTTGCTTGTAAGATTTCATGTTACATCCATATTTTTTTGGCATTCTAAAATCTTTTATATTACAACATATTTTATCATTTTCTCTTATTTATTTATATTTATGTCTTTCTTGACATTTAATGATTATCTAATATTAAGACTTATTATTCCTTCTAAAGTATCGGGTATAGTTTTTCTATTTTTTTTATTCCATCATTTTGTTATAATTTTATGTAATATTCTAGGAATTCCAAAAAAAATATTTCTTTGTAACTTTTTTGCATAGAGGATGGTAACTTATGATAATGCATTTAACATTCACAAATAAATGAATCTATATAACATATGTCACATATTTTCATATTTATTAAATGTCATTTGGCTTACTTAATTTCTTTTTTAATACTCACTGATATGTCTACTTTTATCTTTTCTAATAAATTTTTGATGTATTTCATTTACTATAATATTTACTTGTGAGAGCATTCACCTGTATTTGTAAATATTGTTGTTCTCTTAAATTTGTAAACTAAACTTTAACATTTCTTGTCATTTTATGAGCTACTAAGACTTTATAAGTTGAAGGATTTGATCATGTGATTAGAGAAATTTGTTATTTAATGTTTTTTTTTCTCTCTTATACAATATCAATCTAAAAGATCAAATCTATAGTTTTCTTGGAGTTTGAATTTTGGTAAGATACTAACTCTAGTTCTCTAATGTAATCATTCTTCCATTTTGGGTTGTTTTTTTTATAAGAAAGGTTTAGCTTTTTTGGCCTTTGTCTATTTCTTTTTTCTCTATATGCGTAAGATGTTTCTTCTTGATAAGGAATTGTTAACAAAATTGACCTCATATGATTTTTTAAGATCATAATTTTTGATTTAGAATCATTTTCATTGATTATTGTCATATCATCTTCCTCTTTTTTTTACGAAATGTTTCATCATAATGTCTTGTAAGGACTTGATATTGCATTCTTGTGCTATGTCCAGTTCTTCTGCTAAAACAATTAAAACTTTCATTACTGTTATTTGGTTTTTTGATATGCCTATTAGGTTTCTATCAAAATCTATTTCTATATTCTGTAATTTATTTTTGAACATTATTAGGGTAACAATTATATTATTTTCTTTCTCATGTTACGTCATGGACTAATACTTTAATTATTTTAACTTATTGTTTTAGATTTGTAACTATTTTTTCTTTCTTAGAGGTTCGTTCTTTAGGATATATAAACGTAAACCTTGATATATTACTCTTTCTTGTCACATATTTTTTTTCTTTTTGTTATTAGAGGTTTTTCTTTAACATCTAAGTTTTATTCCTTTAGTATTAGTATTTTAAAGTCTGTTAATATTTCTAATTTTATTATTTATTCAATTTCTTTGAAAGTTTTATCTAATTTAATGAATTTATTTTATCTATATATTGAATTATTATTGTTTATTAATGAATATCCTAATATGTATTGTATTGAAAATGGATGGTTTTTTTATTTCATTAAATCTCATATTTCAAATTCATAAGTTAAATTTAATATTTGGTTTAAGTTTTTATCATTAATATTAATGGATGATTTTATGATATTTTAAGTTTTTATGGATCATTCTTAATAAAATATATTTACTATTTATTAATCTATTATCTAAGTAGGAGGTAGAAGCATCTGTTCAGGTTGAGTTTTCAAATAAAAGTATCTGTTCAATATTAGCTTATTCAGTTAAGATGGTGCATTTGTACTTAGTCAACTTATCGACTGACTGTAGGTACTAGTTTGGCTGCAAAGTTTTTGCGTGCAAATGGAATAACACTCTTCAAGGTGCGTGAAGAAACTGTCAAGTTGCTTGGAAAAGGAGACCTGTATTTTTTTAGTCCCGAGCATCCTCCATTGACTGAAGAAGCTCAAAGAGTTCTTGATTGTGTTGTTGACAAGAAACTAAAATCTGGTATCATCTCGCGTCTCTCTCTCTCTCACTCACAAAGTTTGGGTTGTTCTTTTCTGTTTTTCTTTTTGTAGTTACTGATTCATTATAAATCAATTTCATGTCCCCATAACTCTTTTGCTATCTAATAACAGAGTGCTTGTGGGATCATTCTTATTCGTTCATGACACTGCTGCATTGAGCTGCGATGTGCATTAACACCTTTTTCTATGTCAAATCATATTCCATTTCTTCTGGTACAGGCTGAAAGTTTATTTACTTCTTTCATTTATATGTCCATTGCAGGTGATGGTGGGGAAATTACTACAACCGACATGCTTATTGGCATTTGGTTAGAAGTAGAATCACCTGGTCACAAAATAATGGTCACCCTCGGCTTCAATGATGAGAAAGCCAGAGAGCTGGAGTCTTCAAGTACTGAGCCTGGATATGTTGATGATTGAGGTCCATCTTTGATATTCACCTTGGGCATTTGATGTATTTTTCTTGGCCAAAGATGTATTAAACATGTATAATTTCATTATTCATCGGGTATATCAAGATCTTTTAAGCACTAAAGTTCCACCTGATAGGTACTATTCCGCTGAGTTATGTTTGCCTTTTAAATTGCTTATCTTTTCTCTGTTTCTAATTTCTCTGTTGAGACATGCTGAATGATGAACATGATAATTGTAAAAAAAAAATGGACCTTCCACTTACAGAGAGGATTCATAATAATTTGATTCAACAATGTACAGTTCATGGATGGATACACGAGTACATAAATAGCGGGATACTTTGTCGTTGCACGTACACTCTTTTGAAGAGCAAAAGAGATTTGGTGCTGTACTAAAGTTGAGAGGTTTCTAGCTCATATTTCTGCATGACACACTGCTTCCCCTGTTTTCTGATGTCCTTCAGCAAGTTCCAGAACATGAGTATGACAGACGTCTGAGGCAAGTATCTGTGCCTTACCAACTTCTTCATCCCAATTGATCCTCACAACAAACACTGTCAACAACACCAGGCATGCAACCGCTCCGAACAAGAATCCAATTAACAACCCAGCAAGACCAAGTGCAACCTTGAAGGCTAAAATCACTCCCAATGGCAGTGCCAAGAGGTAAAACCCACCAATATTCGCATACATAGCTAACCAGGGTCTTGCCGTTCCTCTTACAATTCCTCCACAAACTATCAATGGGAAATTTACTACTTCCACTAAACTCATCAGCAACAATATCTTCTTTACACCTCTTATAATATCTTTATTATGGCTAAACAAAGAACCCCAGCTTCCTCTGGCTGCTAACATGACCAAGCTACCTATTCCACCACATATAACACTCATAGAAAGAGAAACACAGGTAGACTGATAAGCAATGTCTGGGCGGTTTGTGCCGAGCTCATTTGACACCCGAATTGAGGCACATGTAGCCAGAGAAATCATCACTGAATAAATCAAGTAGTCGAAATTCAACACAATTGCCAACACTCCAACTGCCAATGTGGCATTTTCAAGCCTTCCTGTGAGTAAAACTAAAACCTCATAGCACCACCACTCAAGGCATGTAGTGAGGCAGCAAGGTCCAGCAAGCTTGAGCAGTTTGATCCAATCTTGGTAACCTTGTGTTAACCATCCCCCTTCCTTGAGTCTACTTTGTTTTCCAATTTCTACAATACTGACATAAGTAGCCAATAGAATTACAGCTATGAGATCAGTAATCCACACGGCCATTGAAACTCCCACCAAACCCTTTGCTTTTGAAAGCAAGATATTGATAGGTATATGACAAGCAAGTGCCAGAGCCGAACTAAACATGTTAGGAAGTGTTATGCTTTGTGAGCTCAAATAAGATTTGAGAGGACAGAGAAAGGAAGTAACAACCAAGTCAGGCAAAAGATAGAGAACATAAGTCTTTGCAACTCGAGAAATATCTTGTTCTTGACCAAAATAGATGAGGATTTTGTCAACATTAAGCCACAAGAAAGAAATAGGAACTGATACAAGCAATAACAAAGCAATTGTCATAAGAAGAGTCTTGTGAAGGAGTCTGAAATTCTTAGCACCGTAAGCTTGGCCACAAATTGGTTCCATTGCAGCAGAGAGACCGTTCAAGACAGAGAAACCAGTGACGTTAGCAAAAGTGAAGCCAACAGTGGCTCCAGCCAACGTGAGCTCTCCAAGTCGGCCTAGAAATGCTGTTGTGATTGCTATTTTTACAAACCATGTAAAATTCATAACCACCAAGGGAAGAACTATTCCCCTTTGTATTTTTAGCTCTGATATTATCATTTTGGCAAAGTTGGCTGCTGGCCATGAACAGTTTGGTGAGTGTTCAAAGGCTGTTGTTACTCTTGTGTTCTCTCCCAAATTTGATACTACAGCAGGCATGATTCTTGTGAAACAAAAAATGGTAAGAAGGAAGGTGACTTCTTCTAATATATTTTTTGTTTTTTTTCGGAGAGAAATGAGTGTAGTTAGATAAAGTTGATTCTGAATGCGTCCATAAGTTCCTTGGTGATACAAATTTTCTAAATGGTAAGCAAAATAATTGTAAATGCTTTTCGTAACGACCAATGAATAAAGAGGGAAAGTTGGTAAGGCTTTTATAGTGCGTGATGAGAATGCAAATGCCAATAATGCCTTACGAATCAGCTAAGAATGTCATAAGATTTTTAATTCCTCAGTGGTCTTACTGATAATATAAATTAAAACAAAGGTAAGATAGCTACTTTTAATTACTTTTTTCAATTAAAGTCTATGGCAAATTAGGGAACTCAATGCAGAAGCTAAAATGATATGCCCATTTTGTAATTGGCAAATGCTAATGAACAATGGATACGGGTAAAAAGGCGGGAAATGCGCTGTCTAAACATAATTGGAAGAAAGACTCAAGGACTACATTTTAACTTCTTCTTTTTATTAAAGCAAGGGTTCTTTTAACTTTGATAAGCTAAGTGCAGCTCATTGATAATACTTGATTAATAATGTTCAACATTAGCTTCTTTTAAGTTATATTAAATAGATAATATAACGGGTTAAATTACACTCAACTATTTTAATTTATAAACTTTTAATTATGACATTTTAGTTTTAAAATATATAATTTAAAAGTTTAGAACTAAAATGTCTCAAAAAATATAAACTTAAGAATCACAAATAAAATTATTGAAATTTTACATGATTGATAATTTTTTACTAAGTTATTTTTTAATTGATATTATAAATTGTTGTCATCGATTCCATTATTTTTCTATACTTTATAGAATATCTAATAATATTTTTACAAATGATTGTGATATATAATACTAAATCATTTTATCACTAACAACTAACAAGGAAGAAATAATTAGACTTTTGTTATTTTGTAATCGTATCATACGAAGACGAGTACTAGTTTTTAGTAGAATATTCTTACGGATTGGATAGATTTATAGTAAACTGTACAGCCAGATAAACTTGTAGAGCATTTACATCTAAAAATTCTTGGCAATATCAATGTGAATGTATATATAAGATGAAGGAAAAAGATAAAGGAAAATTTGGTTGCAAGTGTGAGGGGATATAATTTTGCGATACCTTGCAGGCTCATGGTCGTTAATTGCGAGATTCTGAGTTCATATTTGAGACTATTAGTACCACCATATTATGAGTTCATATTTGAGACTATTAGTACCACCATATTGAAAAATTGATAATCATGGTAAATCTTAATTGTAATATATGATATAAATTCATTGAGATATTTAAAATTAATATGGATGAACAAACATAAGAGATTGAATTAAAAGCATTATAAATAAAGATTAGAATGTATTTCAAAGATTATTATTAATGAAATATAGATAAATTATGTTATAACTTAAAAGAAAAGTTTTGGATTGTGTATATTATTTTAAAATGTGTTCAAATAATAGTTTTTTAATGAACAGTATTAGTAAAACTATTGATTATATTCTCATTTTTACTTGTACTATTATTGAAGTAATAAGTGTAAATTTTATTTTTTAAAAAATTATTTTCAGATTTTTTCATGGAAATTTAATGTGTAAAAAGAAGTGAAGTTTGTACATGTTATTTGAAGAATGTTATAAGTAAAAATAAAAATATAATTAAGGGTATTATTAACATTATTTTTTTTAATATATGTTAAAATTGTAAAGATAAATAGTTAATTACGAGTTAAAAATATAAAAATAAACACTAAAAGAAAAAAAAAAGGGAAAAACTGCTAAAATTAAAATAAGTAGGAGTTCCATAAGAAGATTCTATAAAGCCCCTTTATCATGCCTATACTGACATATATATATACTTGCTTGAAGAATAGGTATAAAGATATAATCTTCTTTTTTAAACGAGGAATATAATTTAGCACGTAAAAATGAATTAGTATATATTCAGTAGAGTATATTTTTGTTTAAAATATGACATTCTGAGCAATGTGCTGTAAAATAAAAGAGATAAAACAAACATTGGGGAATGTACGAATTAGAACTATTGCAATTTCAACGAAAACACGATCAAGATAGATGCTCAATTCTTTCATATTTATATATACTCTTCGTTATATTCTCACATAAAATTTGTAATGTTACCTAAATTAATTAAAAAATTAGCATTTGACCCAACGGTTACCTGGACCCAAAATCACTCCCTATTTTGATATGTATTGTATACATAGATTCAAAAATCAGTATATATTTCGAGATATAGTATTCAATATTACTAAGATTTGATATTGAAATGATTATATAGTTTTATTTTAACCGAATTATCGTATAATATCGAATATCGTGTAGATTATTTACGGTAAAAGTATATTAATTTTTACAAAAAAAAATTGAATAATATCTTCAATATTATAAAAAACTTAAAATTTATACAATTTAATTTTTAGATTTTTTTTTTGCTTTTTAATAAAAAGTTATAGATAAATAAAACAATTTTAAATATTTGTTTAATTTAGACAATATTTTAAAGTGATTTAAATTTGTAATTTGAAACGAACAAATCTAACCGCTATATCAGTACGTGAATCACAAATATATTATAATGCTTTATTTCTATTAAAGTAATATTATTGTGTCATTACGTGACGAATAAGAAAAAACAGATAATGATGATTGACAAACATGATAACATAAGGACTTGATAATGATGAAAGAGTTGTAGAAAATATAGCATTTTATTCAAGCATAATCGTCATTTAAGTTCATTTATTCATGAAACTAACTATATATACGACAAATAAGATAAAGAATATAGGTATAGGGCCTCAAGTTTATATGCTATTGGAAAGGAATATAAGGAGACATCAAGTAAGTTACGATGATATGCAAGAATTAGATGAAAAAATTATGATGGTAAGTTTATTTTCAAAGAATATAAATACAAATACAAGTGATATTTCAAATAATATGAGTGAATATAATACTTATGAAATCTTATAAAATCCTCCGCGATGATTTACAAACTATTGGGTTAGTCCATAATTTTCTATTGATAGAGAAATATTAAGAAGAGAAAGTAACCTACTTATAGCATCTTAATTATCATATTCAAACAATTTTTAAGTATATTTCATTATATTAATATTACTTGAATCAAGATAATACATGCTTTTAACTCCCTAGAAAATATTATATATATATATATATATTAATATTAGAGCAACTTGTTTTTACGTAAGTCATCATTTTATTTGACTCTATTTTAAACTATTATCTAAAATTTTAATATTTTTAGATGATTTTTTTTATTTTTATATGAATTTTCTTTGATATCAATAATATTCTCAATATTTTTATAAAATCAATTATTGATATATTCATAAATATCAATATTATAATCATTGACTCTATATTATCTCCTATTATCATAAGAGATTTATATAAGGTGACAATATTTTCATAATAATAATAATTTATTAATGATCACTTTATTCAATAACAATAACAATAACAATAACGGATATTCAAAAATTATCTAAACCAAATAAATACAATTAATCTGAACCACACAAATTCAATTTTGTGACCTGTCTGTTATTTTTGATAAGTATGAATTGGTTCAATTTTCAAATTTTAAAAATCAATCAAAATCGAACCAACTCTTATATATATTAATTTTATTTTTTTATATTGCTCATATTTTTTAATTTAAAAATTTAAAGCCTTAATATATAATATTAGGCATTTATAATCCTATATCTTTTTTCTTGAAGTTATATTTGTGTGTATGGTATAGATAAAAATATTCAAATTAATATATGTACATAGATTAAATTGAAAGTTTAGAAGTATATAATTTATTCCTTAACAATTATGTTATTATATATATTAAACTTAAAATTTGTAGAATCAAATTTATTTTCAATGAACAAAAATTTATAGTTAGAATTTATAAAGAAAAAAAATCAATAATCAACCCAAAATAACCTAAATTTTTTGGTTCATTTTGGATTGGTTTTACATTTTTAATTGATTTGGTTCAATTTTTATTTTTTAAGAACTGATTAAATTGAATTGGTTTGAGTTTTAATTCAAAATGAATGAATCCAACTTTTTACACCACTAAATGATAGTAAGAAAAAAATTCAATAATTAACCCAAAATAACCTAAATTTTTTGGTTTGTTTTTACATCTTTAATTTATTTGGTTCAGTTTTTATTTTTTGAAAACTGATTAAATTGAATTGGTTCGAGTTTTAATTCAAAATGAATGAATCCAACTTTGCACACCACTAAATGACACTAAGAAAAAAATAATTCAATAATCAACCCAAAATAACCTTAATTTTTTGGTTCATTTTGGATTGGTTTTACATCTTTAATTTATTTGGTTTAGTTTTTATTTTTTAAGAACTCATAAATTGAGTTGGTTTGAGTTTTAATTCAAAAGGGATGAATCCAACTTTGCACACCACTAAATTAGAGTAAGATATAATTAATAATAATAATAAAATATTTTATATAATTTTTTTGTTATAATAATAAAAATAATTGTACTACTATTATGTCATGTTTAATTGGTGGGAATGAAATGAAATTAGAATTGGAATTAATTCCTTATAATTTTATTTTTAGTTATGTTATAAATTGTGAACAAAATAAAATTAATTTCTAAAAAAGAAAGAATAAGGATTACATCCTAAAATCCTAAACTTTATACCCTAAACCCTAAATCTTAAATCTTATACCCTAAACCTTAAATCTTAAATCCTATACCTTAAACCCTAAATCCTAAATCTTAAACCCTAAATTTTAAACCTTAAATCCTAAATCCTATTTAGAAAAATAATAATTTTAATAATAAATTTTATTTTTAAGTAATAATTATTTTAAAAAATAATGATTTCAATAATATATTTTGTTTAACGAAAAAATAAAAATTAAATAGCATTATTTAAATTTTATTGAATATAAATGTATTAAGGTAATATATAATATTTTTTATTTTATTCTAGTTGTAAAATAAATACTGTAATAGTGATTTCTTTTTTTTATTTCAGTGTTTAAAACAAACAATGTAATAATAATACTATTTTTTTTATTTTCATTACAATTTTTATTTTTTTCACCGTGTAAACCAAATAAGAAGAAGAAAAAATAAAAAAGTTAGTATCTAAATTGATAGAAGGTTCCCTATTTGCAATGTTAGCTTTAATGATAGATAGGATGAGAATGGCATGCTACGTACATTTATCTTTAAAAAGAGAGGCGCGCACTTTTTTTACACTTTGTCAGTAAATATAAAAGATTAAGATGCACACCACACACATACCAGTGAAAGTGGCAGTTGGTGATAAGGGTGATACTTCTTCTTCCTCTTTTTTTTTTTTCTTTTTCTTTTAACAATTAAAACTCATCTATCATAAATTTTAGATTATTGATTATAAGATATAATTTTTCACTTATTTATCAAGGTTTCTTTTTCATGATTGCACGAAAGGTTTAATAAATAAATATACTGTTATCCAATACTCTACATGCAGGAAATAAATTTGATAAATGTACTATTACCCAATACTTTACATGTAAGTAATAAATTTCATATCAATTACCAAGATAACGTTCTAATTTATAGTCTTACATCTATCAGTTTAATTGAGAAAATAACTTACTAACCACGTGGATAATAAGAGTGATATTTGTGAATAAATAAAAAGTATGTTATTTATCCTCCTTCGATTAATTATTTTTTTCAAAGAAATTACACCAATCTTTAATTTTATTGGTATGAAATATTAAATTATCACGTAATTAAATATAATAAATAATTTGTCTAAGTAAAAGATAACCAATCAACAACTGCTTTAGCTTATATGTCCCCCAAAACCAAAATCAACTTCCTTTAGCTTCCCACCACCCAATTTAACGTGTTTCTTACTTAATCTTTATAATAAATTATATTTCTTATTTAATTATTAATCTCCCAGTTACTGATTAAATTTAAATTTCCACAGCTGACGCTTGGTATTGCAGCTTCATTTTCTTATGATGCAATCTCCCATTAGCACCTTCATTTTGATGACAAACAGCAACAATTAATTCATGCTAACTCAATTTCATATCTAATCTTCTTCATTGGGTTCTGAACTAACAAGATTGTTCATAACTCCATATTTTCATCTGAACATTTATTCATTTGTGTGTAAATGAGAACATTTACTCATGTTTAGAGGGAAAGCAAAGGAACTTGTAGGATCTAACATTATGGGCTTTATTGCATTGGGCCTTCAACCAACAACAGTTCAAATTAGTAAAATGAATTGGGCTCACAGTTTCTAACTATATATCTACTCAAGCCTGATCCAGCAAGATCTATAAATATTTTAAATTTTAGTAAACTAAATCCAGTACAAGTATAAAACTTAATGAGCAACAATAAACGTATACTTGACTGGAGAATATCAATACAGTGTTGTTGACTTAAACAATATAATATCAGTCACAAATTACAATTCTAAAATCAAGCAATAGGCCTCTTAGAGCTAACACTCTACATTTTTAACCCTTTTTTCTTTACATCTCTCTTATTTTTATTTTATGGAAAAAGTTGATATTTTTAAAACAGAAAACATTAATATTAAAAAAAATGAAATCTTTACCTTAATGATATAATATTTTTAAAAATAAAAATAATGTTCTGTTATTAACAAAAAAAAAAAAAACTACTTTGTTAATAGGCTACTCATATGAAAACTTTAATTATTGTAAGACACTTTACTCGATAGAGATAAATGCTACTTTTAATACAACAATGAGGAACTGAATTCTAGGAGTCAAAAAATTTACAAATATGTAAGAGAGAATCATAATTCTTTTCAGATTTAAGTCCAAATCATAACTTTTTTTTTTTCTTTTATCTTTTTTTTTTTATATATAGATAGAGTTATTTTTGGATATTATTATGTTAATGTTAAAGTAATATTTTTATTTTTAATTTTTTTTGAATATTAAATTATAAGTTAAATATTTAATTACTCTTGTATTATTATTTTTTGTTCTAATTCCCTTATTTTTAATCTTATTACGAAGCTTTAAATATTTGTTTTTTTAATAATAGCATGAATACATGTTCAACGTATCTTTATTAATACAATAAACATATTCTCATTTTATGTTTTGGGACATATATATATATATATATATATATATATATTTCTGCATGTTTTTAACATTTAATTTTTAATATGAATAATTTTTAATATTTATGTTTGTGAAAATATATTTATATAAAAAAATTTAATTAAAATAATGTATGTAACATGTGTTCAAAATGTATAAAAATAATAAATATATATTGTCTTTTTACAAAGGGTTGAAAATAATTAGTTAAAAAAGCGAGTTATATATGAAATGGAGGGGATTCTTTTTTTTATTGACATATTATTAAAAAAATAAAAATTTATAATGATAATATGAGTATGAGTAGTATACTCTAAATCGCTCCAAGGACAAGAGGGACTGAACTAGGGCCCTGATTTTTTTTCCCTTATTGTTTGTTTAGTAAATATTAAAAACTTAAAAAAATTTAGGGTTTCTTGGAAAACTAATAAAATTTATAAAAAAATTGTTAGGGCTTCTACTAATAGTTTAGTGTTTGAAAAGGTCGATTTAATAACTAATTTGAAACATATCCAATATATCTTTTAAGAGATAAATAAATAAATAAAAATCAAGGCCATTCTACTTCACCCAAGAAAATAAGTGCGTTAGTAAATTTAAAATGAAAATTTTGTGCAGCAAATAAATAGTATCTAAAAATTATGATTAAAAACCAATATTAATAATATATGCATATTATGATAACTGAGATGATATGGATTGGTAATTGTATATATAATATATAAGTGGGTGTGTGAGTGTAATTGTTATCTTAAAAAAGTAATTAATAAAGTTTAATGAATTGAATTAAGAAGTTTACATAAAATGAGCAAAAAAAGGTTCCATAACAACTCCCATCAATACTCACATGGTCGGGTTCTTCAATTTGTCGCTTTCCTTAAAGCTTCAATTAAATATCATATATTAATTGCTGTAGTGGTTTATGCTTTGGAATTAATTAATCGACAACATGTGAAAGGGCTGGTCGTCTCTGTTGGTCTTTCCGGGAGAACAAAGAACACAAAGCCTCGAGCCTGAAATTTAGGGCTAGCTAGCTTGATTGCCTTGTTTATAGAAAGCAGAAACAAGCAGCCCCATGCCAGATTCGAGGCATTACATTAGCCATTAGGTGCCTTTCACATGCCCCTTCGTTGATTTAATTATAATTTATTTTTAAGAAAAATACTTATCGCAAATCCGATACTTATATTTAATTTACTCTTTTTTTTAATAATAATTTAGTTTTATTATTATTAAATTTAACGAAAAATAAGTATGAAATTTAAATATTATTTTTATTATCTTACTCCTTTTTTTCATATAATTAATATTTTTAGTTTATTACTTTCAAAATTATATTTAAGTAGCCAAACCCTCCATGGATATGCCTGGTATCACAAAATATCAGTTGTTTATATATCGAGATGGTAATGGATATGGATATGGATATGGATAGGTTTTTTTTATTAGACTATTAATTTTCAGTTGATCAAGATCAAGATATTAATGCTTTCTATGGTATATAATTAAAGTCACTATAGGCACATAGGGCTTTAATAGTTTATAGTTAAGCTTTCATACATTTTACCAACATCGTTATCGATATCATAAACATCATCTAATACAGAACCCTCAAGTTTAGAGCTTCATTACTTGCAGACCCCAACTTGATTAATTCACGTTTCAATTAATTAATTGACTTGTTGATACTACTTTGACTCAATTGAAATATATATATATATATATATGGAAAAATAAACTCAAAAATTGTAATTAATTTTGTGATTCAATGACATGTATTACACTTAAACATATAAAATATTTGAGTTTCTACACTTAGTTACGGGTGTGTGACTAAATTTATAAAATAAAAAAAAGAACTCAAAAATTTTGTATTCATCAATCAAATATCGTCCACGTGTAACTGGATATTTGAAATATTATTAACTGTATTTTTATTGATAATTAAAAAAATATAGTTGGATTGTTAAACTAAAAAAATTTATATTTATCATAAATTATGTTATTATTATAATTAATATCTTAATTAATTATATGTTATTAAAATATTAATTTTAATAGTTTAATATATAATTATCTGTTATATTATTTATATTTTGAAGTATAAATAAGTGCTAAAAAAAAGTATACTGTTGCTTATATTTCAAATTTACAGAGTCAACCATGATGATATTTTCGCTACGACTTCGGTGCATATGAAAGTGATTTTCGGACATTTTACTTAAAATAAACAAATATGTCGAAATGAATAATCCAGTTCATCTGCATATTAAGTTATGATTGGAAGGTTTTTGTAATAAGACAAAATTATTTTACCGGTATAGGATGAAATTATATCGAGAAAAATAATTTAATAATAATAAATGAAGAATAATTTATAATAATATTTAACAAGATGTTAAAATAATTATAAAAAATTTCACTATTAATAATTAAATTATATTATTATAAATAGATTGATACATGTTTTAAATAACACGACATAACATATGAAATTGTTTGCAAAATTGTATCTTTTATTTGCCATTGCTTTTAATAATTGATGTGTTTTGTTTTCTTTTAAACAACAAATAATATATTTTTACTAATCAAACAACAGACAATCTAATAATATTGACGCCAAATTATTAATCCTTAACAGAAATAAATAAGATGGTCTAACGTGGACGGATACAGTTAAGGAGAAAGACGAGTGACACATTGTCATAATAAACATATGATTAATTATAAAGAATAACACATATATGTATTTATTTATTTATGAATATATATATGCCTATTTTATTAGCGCCTAGCGAGGAGTATTAATGTGTAAAGTTGAATCCTCCTTATTCCTTTTCTCATCTTTATTATGTCCACCAATCAACATCTAATTGTGTAATTGTTTATTTTTATTTTATCCTACCTATATTATAAATAGCCACTATGTTGATAAAAATAATTTAAAAAAAAAATACACAACTAGGCTATCATGGGTTCAAATTTAATGAAACCATAAGATTCATGTCTAATTAAGAAACCATATAGAATCATCGACCACGTTTGTGAAAATAACTTCACATGTATGTTTCTTCGTTTCATGCTAACTAGTCGTGACATTAATTTGTTTATTATACCGACTATATAAATAAAAATATATATTTTTTCTGTAATTATATTAAATATTTCAAAATAAAAAGTACTTTTGAGAATTCTAAACTTCAATCTTTTTTTATAAATGTGTAAAAAGTTTATACTGAAATATATATTTAAAATTGTAATACAATTAATGATAATACGAATATAAATACATAAAATGAGAATTTTTTTTTTATAAAAAGCGCTTTTAAGAAAAGTATATTAGTTGCATATAACTAATATATAGCTGATAAAGTATATTATTTGCATATAACTAATATACTACATATGATGATTTATTAACATTTCTCATCAAGTTGACGCATAAATATCGATAATACCCAATTTGTTTAGTGAGTTGTATAATGATTTCTTGGAAACTCCTTTAGTAAGCATATCTGTAAGTTGCTCTTCAGTGTAAACAAAAAAAAAACTAATAAGTTTAGCATCTAGCTGCTCTTTTATAAAGTGACGATAAACCTCTACATGCTTATTGTGATCATGTTGTACTGGATTTTGTGATATATCAATGGTTGCTCGATTGTCACAATACAACTGCATAATATTTTTGAGTTTGAAACCCAAATCAAATAACAAAGTTCTTATCCACAGTAATTCACAAACCTCGTGAGCCATACCTCTATACTCAGGCTCATCACTAGATCGCGCCACCACTTTCTACTTCTTACTTTTCCATGTAACCAAATTTCCTCCCATAAAGGTGAAATAACCCGATGTTGACTTTATGTCTGTAATACTTCATGTCTGATTTGCATCTGTGAAGCCACATACTTCAAGAGAATTGCTGTGTTTAGAGAACATTACTCCTCTTCTTGGAGCCAATTTCAAATACCTTAAAATTCTCAAAATAACATTCATGTGGTTCTCACTTGGATTATGCATGAGTTGACTCACTACACTTACTACATATGCAACATCTGGTCTAGTATGAGCCAAGTAAATCAAACGCCCAACCAATCCCTGATAACGAGCTCGATCGATTGGTATCTGATCTGGACACTCTGCTAAACAATGGTTTTGCTCAATAGGAGTATCAATAGGGTTGTGACCAACATACATGTCTCTGTTAGCAGATCAATAATGTACTTATTCTGACACAGATATATTCCTTCTCTTTCCCTGGTTACCTCAATTCCTAAGAAGTACTTTAGTTCACCTAAGTCCTTCATCTCGAATTTAGAGGCTAGTTGTCTTTGTAATTTATCCATCTCAACAGTATCATCACTAGTGATTACCATATCATCAACATAAATGATTAGGATTGTTACCTTCCCTCGTTGATGTTTGAGAAATAGAGTGTGGTCTGAATTACTCTGTCTGTAACCAACGTTTCTGCATGAACTGTGAAAACCTTCCAATCCAGGTTCGAGGGGATTGCTTGAGACCATACAAAGACTTCCTCAATTTGCATACAAAATTACCAGGAGAATCAAATACATACCCAAGTGGAAGACTCATGTACACCTCTTCGGCTAATTCTCCATGAAGAAATAAATTCTTGACATCAACTACCGAAGTGACCAGTTTAGGTTAGTGACAAGTGAGAGTAGAACCCAAATAGCGTTCATTTTGGCAACAGGAGCAAAAGTCTCATCGTAGTCTACACCATACGTTTAAGTAAACTCTTTTGCTACAAGACGAGCTTTATACCGATTTACAGATCTATCACCATTATGTTTTATAGTAAACACTCATCGACAACCAACTACCTTTTTCCTTGTAGTAGTGGCACAAGTTGCCAAGTATCATTCTTCTACAACATTTCCATCTCTTCAGCCATTGCCTTTCTCCATATTTGATATCCCAACGCATCCTACACTTTATTAGGTACTGATACACCAGATATTTGATTTACAAATGATTTATATGACTTAGATAGTCTTTTAGTGGACATGTAATTGGCTACTGGGTATTTTGATTTTGTATGAATATTTGATTCATACCTTTTGGCTAGTTGACCTCGAGTAGAACTATTTGGTAATACATACTGTCCAACATTAGACTCAATGTTATTTGTATCAGTGGGTGTACATACCTCATATGAGTGACCTTTAGTATCAGGGAGTTGTTGATCAGGGGTAGGAGTAGGGAACAATTGTGCCTTCAACTTCATTTGCTATTAGCGAATTTAGTGCTTGAATACTTGGAGTATCTGCTTCTTCGATAACTGGATTAAATGGATTAGGAATCTCATCTGGTCTCATTGAAACATCAGTTGGTGATTCTTCTAATACCTCCCCCTCACTATGCTACAGTTCTTCGAAATATGTATTCTTCCCCTGACGAGCAGTATCTGGTGAGGAAAATAACTCAGCTCCTCAAAGAAGGTAACATCCATAGTGACATAATACTTTCTGGTCGTTGGATGGAAGCACTTGTACCCTTTCTTATAACCTCCATAACCAACAAACACACATTTAATTACCAGGGTATCTAATTTAGATCTTTGATTTTTAGGAACATGCACAAAAGCAACACAACTAAATACACAGGTAAGAAGATTATGAAAGGATGACAAGGAGACGTAAGATGCGAGAATTTGAAATTGGATTTTTCCGTTAAGGACACTAGACGAGAGACGATTGATGAGATGGGTGGAAGCTTGTACAACATCACCCCAAAGATATTTTGGCATATAAGCACTAAATAGGAGTGCACGAGCCATCACTACTACAAAAAGGGGTATATAAGTCGATGTCTAAAGTCGGTTGTCCACGTCAACCGACGCTATCCACCTAATATATGCCCTAACATCTCATTTTGTACACAGATTTCCAGTTTTCTTCTTCCTCGATCTCCTTTCCTCACTCCCATTTTCTCCCAAAATCTTAACTGTGCGCCACCTTCGTTCTACATTTCCGGCCATCTGCAACTACCATTTGAACGGACGTTTGTAAGTTTTCTCTTCTCACAATATTATCTGTCAGTTCTTTTTTTTTTTTTAGCAAAATGTTAAAATCTGTTTATGGGCAGCGTGAAATTTGTGCTAATTTATCAGCGTGTTAATTAGGAACAACGTGAAATTTGTGCTAATATCAGCGTGTTAATTAGGAACAGCGTGAAATTTGTGCTAATTTATCAGCGTGTAAATGTAGGAAGAGCGTATTTTTGTATAAATTTTTGATTTAGTTATGTTTTTTTGTTTGCTTGTAATAATAATTTTTGAATTATTACTTGTATGTATTCAATAATATGTGAAATGTTTTATGGGTTTGCTTGGATAAATTTATTTATACGTATAATTAATATTACTTTGTAATTATGATATAGTAACATGCTTAGAAATTAGAATCAACCGCGTGATTAGTTTTTATATATATATTCATGAAACATGAACTGCTTATTTTTTAATTTGTATATAAATGGTTTTGTAAAATGATTAAAATGATAACTATTTTGCATTATGTATGTTTTGATATATATTCTAATAATTAGGAAATTTATATATAATAATACATAATTAAGTAATATGTTTAATTAATGTCATTAATAGAAAATGGACAAATCTTGGATGTCAAAGTGTAGAATTGAGCAAGACTATATTTCTGGAGTTGAAAGTTTCATGAAATTTGCTTGTAGAACTAGTAATACTGGAAGTAGTATGATTCGATGCCCATGCGTTAAATGTAAAAATGAGCGATTTCATGAATTTGATGAGGTTAAGTATCACCTTATCCGTAATGGTATTCTATTGAGCTATAAATGTTGGTATTATCATGGAGAAAATATTGATAATACTCATGGAGAAAAGTATAATAAGAATGTGGGTGGAGTACATACATCATATCATAATGTACAAACCGAAAATATGTTTCGTGGTGTTGAAGATGAATTACGCGAGGATGATCCCGAAACCTTTAATAAACTTATAGAAGATGCCGAAAAACCGTTGTATCCAAAATGCAAAAAATACACTAAGATGTCAGGATTGGTTCATTTGTACAATGTCAAGGCAAAACATGGTTTTTCTGACAAGGGATTCACAGAATTACTAACTCTACTAGTCGATATGTTTCTCAAATAAATTGCCTAATGTACGTGATAATCTAATTGATGATGATGATTCTTCGACATGGACTCGTAGTGATTGTGAAGGAATATATGTATACGATCAACAACCTAATTAAACATAATGTATGTTCTATATTGTTGTAATAACTCTTGTATATATGTGTGTTCCTAAAATTGTCAATTAATTTATATTTCTCCACTTTTTGTAGATATTTCATGGATATTCAGCTTGTAGATCCAAATGATCCATTGGGGTATTTGAAAAGAAGAGGTTGGACGAATATACCTGATGCTCCACTTAACCCAGATGATAAAATACCCGTTAAATTTGATGCTACTGGTAATCCACTAGGGGAAAATGGTCAACAATTGAAATCTTCTATTGGTCGACTGGTAAAGTCCAGTATACCAATCAATATAAATCATTGGTCTGAGGTTGCCGATGTAGAAAAGTTTAAAATATGGATAACCATTTATGTAAGTGTCTTATATTTTGTAATCAATATATATATTATATATATTGATTGTATCTAATCTTTTGTACTGTGTTTTTACAGAATCGTTACAAAGTCGATGACAATTGGCAGGGCAAGTGTTATAAGATTGCAAATAAGGCGTGGAAGGAATACAAGACTTCTAGATTGGCAAAAAATTATGTGTTTCCATATTTGGAAACACTTGATGAGAATGTGATATACAAAATCCCTGAAGGACACCCCTGGATTACACCTCAAGTTTGGAAAGACTTTGTGGATTATAGACGTTCAGAAGAATTTCAAATTATTAGAGAAGATCACCAGAATGTCCAAATGCATAACATTCTTCCTAACCGTACTGGGAGGTCTTCAAATCCTGAAGTTAGATTTCGAATGGTATTATTAATTTGTCTTAATTTTATAAATATTTTTATATTAATTTTTCTCAATTTAATTTCATGTCATTGTTAATAAAATTTTCCTAATTTATGTAGGAAGCTGAATTGGGTAGACCTGTTACCCGAATGGAATTGTACATAGAAACAAAGACTCCCAAAACGAAGAATGCAAGACCGATGAGTCAACGAGGAGAAGAAAAATTAAATAAGTTGGTTAGTAATTTCGTTTGATAAAAAGTCTGACTGATACTTAATAATTAGTGTAATAGTGAATGATATGTTTGTGTGCTTTATTATTTGTAGAGAGCTGTTCAAGAAAAACTATACAGGGGTGAAATAATCGAAGAGCCTGGGAGAGATGCTTTATATCATGCAATCGGACGCGATCATCCTGGTCGTGTTAGGGGAGGTAGCCAATATGATGGTGCTTTGGAGTATTTTAAAATTCCAAAACATAAGCCTCAGACGGTAAGTAAGGAGAAATACACTAAAATTGAAGAAGAATTCAACTCCTTTAAGGCCTCCGTGATGAGTGAGATTGACACTCTAAAAGAACTGAGTAAAGATACAAAAGCAGTTGTTGAAATGTAAGAGTTATATTTAGTTACATATTAGTTTTTCTATTATTTTTTGTAATATTTAATAAAAACTAATCGTTTTATATCTTGACAGGGCATGGAAGTTGTGGAACAAGTCTAGGGGCATTGTCCTTAAAAAAATCTCATAAGCTTATATGGACAAAAGTTATGGTATGTACAATTCAATATTAATAATTTTATTAATTTTACAATTAAATAATAAGGATGTTCGAATATGAAAATTCATGTATACATGCACTTTTTTTTGTAGGTTCCACAACAAAATAATGGAGTCATGTGTGGTTATTATGTCATGAAGTTTATGAGTGAAATCATCACAAATATCAAAATTCCAATTAATGATGTGGTAATATATTTTACCCATATACATACAAGTTTTAACATATTTAAGTTTGTTTTTGTAAATAAATGAAATCATATTCTTATTTTGATTTTGAATACATGTAGTTCTTTGGTTGGAACAAGATGGGTTACGACCAGCAAATTTTTGATGATTTACGAGAGGAATGGGCAGAACACATGGTTCAAATTATATCATCGCAAGAAGAATCAGAAGAAGATTCTGATGATCTTGAATAGCATATGACAACATAACAGTAAATTTTTTAATGATTTGGCCTTCTATATCTATTCTTGTGTCTGAAATCATTTGGTTGAAGATGATTAATCATATATATGCACATGTATTTAGGGGAATGCATTGTTTATAAATATGAATTTATCTGGAATCTCTGCTAGTATTTTTAATGATATATAATGAGTTCTAAATGTACAAATCAGGTGTACGTACGTCGGTCCGATTAGTTTCTTGGTTTGTATGAGTTTTGGTGCATATGAACGTGTTCCATATGTTTAAGGGCACCAAAACTCACACAAGCTTAGCCAAGAAATCGAAGTTACATGCAATTGATTTCATATTTAGAGTTCATTACATATAGCATTAAAAAATAGTAGTAGAGATTCCAGATAACTTCATATATAGACAAATGATTAATAATGCTAATATGAGTTCATCGAATGTCGTTGTACGTGCTAATCTCAATAATGATTTAATTTCTTCATTCGTATGTCTGAAGTTTAGACTACTTTTTTGATGTATTTTTACGTGCTCATGTATGTAGGAGAATATTTGTTATATGGATCAGCTTTTTTTTTTCCCATAATGATTGTGAAGGCCAATCAAGATTCTAAGTCAACCAAGCTTACTCGATGGCATAATTTGACGACGTTATTTTATTTGTAATTGAAGTTATTTATATGCATTATTTGATTTTGTAATAAATTTAATTATTAAGTCATTAAATATATTTATATTGTTAATTATTCAGTATTATTATTTATATTTTAGCGTTTTTATGTTATTTATATATACTGTTATACGAAAAATAAAATTAAAAATTAAAACAAATAAAATGTAGAGTCGGTTCATGCCGTGAACCGACGCTACCTGTAAAGTCGGTTCACGGCATGAACCGACTCTACACGTAAAGTCGGTTCACGGCATGAACCGACTCTACACGTAAAGTCGATTCATGCCGTGAACCGACTTTACAATTTAAGACTCTGAATTTAAAGTCGATTAAAAACCGACTTTTATACCCCTGTTTGTAGTAGTGCATATCAAGTAAATGACAATTTTTTCTTTCAAACACTTCATTTTGTTCCGGTGTTTGCGGATAAGTAGTTTGGTGAATAATTTCACGTGTTTTGAAAACATCTTGAAAACACATGATTAACATATTCACCCCCATTGTCAGAATGGAGGATCAAAATGATGGCATTGTATTGTGTTTGAACGAAGGTATGAAAAGTTTGAAAAATTGAAAATACTTCATTTTTTGTTCTAAGAAGAGAAATCCACAATAACCTTGTACAGTAATCGATAAACAAAATAAAATATCTCATACCCGATATAATGGGCTCTTTAGATGGTCCATAAACATCAAAATAAATTAATTCAAAAGGAATAATACTTTTATTAAAAATACTAGGAGAATAAGAAATACGATGCCTCTTGGCCAAAACACAAGTCTCACAATATAAAAGAGTCTCACTAACACCAATAAATAAAGTGAGCATGTATTTTTTCATAAGACTAAAAGACGGATGCCCTAAGTGGCAATGTCAGAACCAAATTTCACTTAGCTTATCAGAACTATAAGTCAATGCAGTGCGTGCACGTGCTCCTGGTTTCTCCCCTGTGTAGTTTTGATCCAAACAGAACAATCTGCCCCTGAAAAATCACATACATAGGATAAAAAGTTACAGAACATTTAGACTCAATATTCAACTGTGTGACGGATATTAAGTGGTGAGATAAGTCAGATACATATAAAACATTATAGAACTATAAAGATGGAGTGATATGAACTGACCCATTTCCTAAGACAGGAAAGACCTCACCATTAGCATTCATAACATAAGACACTGATGGGGAAGATAACTCATTAAAATAAGATTTATCATAAGTTATATGATCAGATGCACCAGAATCGATAATCCAAGTATTAGACCCAACAGAGTGAGAAACATTTAAGGTCATCCCAATCTTACCACGACCAGCTATTGAAGTTGTAGGGATACCTCCACATTCCCTAGGATGATCCTGTCCAGTTACTCCATATTACTCTGGTTCTTGGACAATTTGCATTGCAATTTCTTTTGCTTTAGGACGATGATGTTGTCGTTTTGCTTCATAGTAGTCTGCTTTTGATTGCAAGTGTGGATACAATTTCCAACAAGTCTCACGAAGATACCCCCATGCATTGCAATAAGAGTAGTGAGAACGAGGGTGATTGGTAAAACCTAGTGGAGGTCCCTACTGATGAAATGGAATTGAATTTTGCTGTTGGAGGAAAGGTGCCTTTGATTTGGCTTGAATGGCTAGGCTTGATACCTCAACTTGTGCGTGGTAAAGATTTTTCTACTGAGATTCGTCTTTACAGATGTATGTAAAGGCGGTAGTCAAGCTCGTAGGGTCTGACATTCGAAGCAATTCGCTTGTAGCACTATTATGTTTTGTATAAAGGCCTTTTACCAATGCATGTACTCGTTCAAGCTTCTTCTCCTTCTGGTACCATAGAAGATCTTCTTGCTTTTTAATTTTGCATGGATGTTTCTGGTCAATTTCAACCCATACAGTTTTCAACTTGGTAAAAAACATAGATACTGGTTGCCCATTTTGGTGCATACCAGCAACTTTGCACATGAGTTCATGAACTTGAATAAAGTCAGACTCATTTGTATAAAGATCACTTAAGGTATTCCATATGGCCTCAACAATTTCACATTCCTTCACCATTTGTAATATATCATCAGTGATAACTCTAAATAGAATTGACATCACAAAACCATCATCATCTTCCCATCTAATATAGGTTTTTACATCATCTTGACTAAAAGCCCTGATTGATCCAGATACATGTCCAATCTTGTACATCCCACGAAGATAAACACACATAACTTTTTTCCATGTTCAAAAATTGGTACCATTAAGTTTAGTACCCCTGAAAGAACCAATTTCTAAACTCTTAACAGAGACTTCAAATTTTGGAACCTTATTAATTTTGGAAACCTCATGTTGTCTTGAATCTTACATTGAAATAAAAAATATTATGCAGCGGAATAGAAATTTTGGATTTTTGTTTTGCCAGACTGGACTGTGGATTGGGCTGTCTAATTATTGAGTGAGCTGATGAGTTGATGAGGTTTGGACTTAGGATATGCTGATGGGCTTGGACTTAGGGCAGAGTTGAGTGAATGTTAAAACATGAAAAATTGAAATAAGACACTACGAGAGTAAATATTACTAACAAAACGATCACAGAGCAGTGCGGGGAGCTAGTGTGCGAATGACGCGAGAGCTGGTGCGCGGACGGTTAGTGCACCGGGCTGAATATGTAGACGATTGGTGCGCGAGCTGGACGACGAATCTGCAACGAACGTACAGATTTGCAACGGCGACGCGAATTAGACAGTACGAGAAGATTATCGGCGCTGCATAAAAATGCTGACGGTGACGCTACTACTCGAAAACTGGTAAGAATTTTTTTTTCTGCTTTGATACAAAGTTGGATATACTGAAATATATATGTATAATTGTAATACAATTATAAATACAAAAAATGAGAATATATTTTTTAAGAAAAATATATTAGTTGTATACAACTAATATAAAACTCATAAAATATATTAGTCGTATAATATTGATATATTATTAATGATAATTTATTAATATTAATTTTTTCTAATTCAAATTTCATGAGATTATTTAAGTAACAATTTTGAAAAGATTCCCACCCATTCTCCTTAAATTTAGAGTGAAAATAACTATTAATGAAATAGGAAAAAAAAGTGAATCAAGAAAAATATTCCCACACATACATGTAATTGGTGGTGAATAATAATTAACCAAAGCTAAAGTTCTTAATCCAATAATCGTATCAACTGCTTTCCAATTGGATTGCAGATGAAGCGAGCTATTTAACGAGATTTTGAAATTCCACATGAAACCGAGCAATATAGCTAGGGGTAAGAATTAATGAAAGGATTTGGAAGACCATCAAGCTAGGGAGAAGAAATTATTCATTTCTTATGAACTTAATATGTGATGAAATGTTATGTTTAAGATTGTTATAATATTTTTAAGAAAACAAATATTAAAAATGAATCATAGAGAAAAAATAACGTGAGTAAAATACTTTTTTTAAAAAATAACGAATAACAACTCGCTAGAGATAAGATAGAAAGGGAACGAGCATATTTTAATGCATTGGGTTTGGGTTTGCGTCCAAATTATTAAAGAGTTTTGGTGAGAAAGAGTAAGATAATTAGAGAAGTGGTCCTGGTCGTGGAAGAGCTGTTTTCTGACGGATGTGTGTAGCAAAGTCTCCGGCGCTCTCGTGCAGTGGCGCTGTGTGAGTGCGTGTCAGCGCTACCCACGCATTTTTTACTCTCACTCCCACGCCCCCGACACTCTGGATTATTCGGTCAAATCATGTCTTTCTACCACCAACCATTAATCAACCCCATATTCTCTCTCTCTCTCTCTCTCCTACCCTATTTTTTTAATTGTTTATCCATATCTTTCATAACCATTATCGTCATGTCCTTCTTTCTAGCCGCGAATTGTTGAATATTAATTCACGGCCCTACTATTTTACATCACAAACAATTAACTACCATATTATTCTTTCATTAAACACAATTTTATAAATATTCTTCTGATTTTTATGGAAACACTTATTTGACTTTTTAAGTTTTAATTCTTAAAGTTGTATATATTTTTTAAGTTATATAAAACATATAAGTATTATATTTTTTAATATTCATTAAATATATATATATATTATCTTATAAAAAAACAAATGTGTAATGTATATATAGGTATTAAAGGTGAAATTATATCTATAAATAAAAGTTATGTTATGCAATTGTTCGTTTTATAAACTGAATTATACTTATTTAAAAAATAATAAGAGTTAATTGTATATATTAATAACATTTTACCTCGTTATTTTGAGTTCTATACACAAGAAGTACTGTAATTAATTTTATGTTACTAAGGTATTATATTTTAATATCTCAATTTAATTATTATTATTATTTTTAATCATTTAAAAAAATATTAATTCATTTTTGTTCAAAATCGATCACATTTCTTTTATGACAAATTTAACTAAGTGTTTTTGTAGGAATTTAATAAAAAAAATGTAATAAAAAAATAAAAATAAATTATATCTTAAATAGGTTACCTATTATTCTAACTATATCTTAAATTTGATATATAGAATAACTATATTTGTTTTTTTTTTCTTTTGCCAATCTAGCGCCAGCTAAATTGTCAATGGTACGGGGGCACTGATGGGAACCACCCGTCAACGATTTAAAATCTGTGCTTCATTTTTACTTAAAATCATTAAGATGATATATTAGAGATCTTAGTGAAAAACTGAGACCACTTAACGAGGAACGGAAATATAAGTGTATTTTAAATATTATTTTTTAATAATTTTTATATTTATTATAAAGGAAAAATTATGATAAAAGTAAGTAAATAATAAATATTTATAATTAAGAAACAAAAATTTAAGTCAATGAAAAATAAAAAACAAACAATATTTATATAAAAGTGAGAAAAATAAAATATTTATAATAATAAATATATATAATCTTTTTATATTAAACAATATTTACTTGCTATAAATTACTTTGAAATAATAATTATAAGATTTTAGGTTTTTAAAATTTAAATAAAGAATTGAATAATATTTATGAAATAAAAATATAACTTAAAGATAAATATAAAATATATTATTCATTATTAGTTTGAGTTTAAATATAATTAAATCTATAAATAATTTAAAAATATTAAACTTTTATAAATTTATTAAAATATAATATATAATTTTAAAGAATAAGAAGAATAATATAATCTTTTCTTACAACGTCTCATATTATAAAATATCATATTTGACTATATATATATATATATATATATATATGTGGTCAAATATGATTAGTTTACATCTTTTGGATTTATTTCACACAATCTTATATCATTAATTCATTATCGAATTTGCCAATTAAATTTCATTGTATTCAGTATCTCTTTCAATTCATTATATTTAGTGTTTAAGATATCTTGGGTTTTGTACTGTTATGCTGTATGCCCTTTCTAATGGAAGATTTCCTTTTCTTTTCTTTTTTGGTGTTGGTGGGGGGCTAATATTATCAGTGAAGGTATATCGGGTAAATAGCATATTATCTCCCCTGCCATAAATTAATTAACGTGGTAATGTATATATTTTAATATATAATTTGATGATTTTATTCATAAAAAATTCATTTGACTTATATTAGACATAGTAAAAATTTTCTAAATGCTCACAGCTTAAAAAAGAGTCTAATTCTTCTCTACCATTTATATTGTGTCGTTATTTATATCATTAATACGCGATAAATAAGTAATAAAAAGTACATATAAATATGAATTATTGTTATATAAAATGTGATTTTTTTAGTATTTTTTAGTCCGCATGATTACAAACCATTTCATCTGTGCGTGTTTACTATATATACATGATTCTGTAACGTTAGATTAATGAATGCATTTTATTGCTCGTTGAACAATGACAATTGATGGGGACAAATCAAAGAAAATTGATTTTAATTAGGCATTCAAATCATGTATTACACTTCCGAAGTATTAGGGTATGTACTAATAATAATTAAGTAGAAAATAAATTTATAAAAATTTCTAATTTTTTAAACTACTTTGTATCAATTTCATCAACTGCTACCTATATTATAATATATCATAAATATCACGAGAGATTTGAACACATGAAATACATCTCATTTAAAAACAAAGATACTGAGGGCTTGAGACATTTGTGCTGAACAGGACCGCAACAACGTAAGTGCTTAACCTTAGTTCATAGATTCTGTGGAGGAAAAAAAAAAAAGAAGAACTTTAATTATAGTTTTTAGTTTATTGATAAAGATACAACTTTGCAGTCTTTAGTGGTGCATGTGGTTCATGGAAAATTGAAACTATCCCTCTTTTCACTCCTCTCCCTCTGTCTCCTGGCTACTTCTCCTTTGTCCACTAGTGTTGTAACTAGAAGAACTCTCAGTTTTTAGAAAGGAAACAAGCTTAATTTATATTCATGAAAAAATGAAAATACAAAGTATGAACACACACATATATATAGCATGCTTTATATATATAGTAGCATATAAGCTTCATTCTAATAATATCCTAACTAACCATTAGCTATTATACTAACAGAAAACCTAGTAGTGCAAGCGCTTATATATATGTGCACATTAAACCTAACAAACTATACACTTTATATTATTATACTATAACAGTCCCTGTTTAACTAAAAGCTTTAATAGAACCATTAGTAATATTGATTAATATTACTGTATATTTATCAAATCTGAATCATCATACCCTATATATGCACTAATATAAACAAATACGTGTATAGCAAAATAAATATTGCTAAGTATTGGTCTGATTATATTTCTCAGAATTAAAAATTTAATATGTTTTCGCTAATAAAAGAGATCATGTCTTAATTAATTAGGGAGTAATGTTAGGAACACAATAATTTGTAATTATATTTGTACGTGTATTACTTACATTTTTTTACTTGTTAATATTATAAAAAAAAATGAATTATTTTTCTAATTTTTGAAATAATTATAATACATATCAAAATATAAAAGTTATAGATGCAAAAATATGTATAAAATTAAGTGATATTAACATTTTGGATCTTTAATTAGTAAAACTTAAAGCATGCATACAAGGTTGAGAAGGAGCAAAAAAGCCTACTTTCATCGGCCAATATTAGAAGAACATTAATAAGATACTGGATTTGTTGTTACAAAACTTATTAACGATAATTTTATTAAATAATGGCTAATTTAATATACAATTAATAATAAAGATAAATGAATATTTTATATATTTTTATTGAGGTAATAATAAAAATAATTATGAAAATATCCTTAAAATTAATAGGGCTGATAAATTTTACTTTTTTCTTCTTTTTCTTTCTTTCTAAACAGCTGATAATTTTACTTTAACGAAGAACAAGGTTGAAATTTGGAACTATGTGGGTTAAAAATTCAAAGGCCTTAAAGAAATGGTTAAAACACTTTAGGCATTTATGTCACTTTTTGAATCACTTTATTCGCATTTTCAACCATGATCATGTTCGTGCTCATGGGTATTTAAATTGGTAGCAGAATCAATTTACACATTGAAAGATAACCGGGAAGAAAAAATGGGAGTCGTTGAATTAGTCACGATTATTTTTTAAAATAAGTAATTTTGTAATGTTATTTTTGAGTTATCCCAATTTTTTTAAAATAATTAAATATTAGTTGATGATAATCTTTTTCATGGATATTAAACGAGTTTAAACTATTTTAACACCAAATAAAACTATAATATTTTTAAATAAAATATTTTTTTATCTTTATATCATGTAAAAACAGATTCTAAACATTTTGTTATATATGAATCTCTTTTCTTTCAAAACTTTTTATTTGTTATAGCTTAAAATTAGTAAATTAGTTTTAATTAATTAAATATGTGCTTGAAAAATGTACTTTTTGTTATTTATAATTAACATCTAATTTTGATTATGTTATATATGTTAATTAAACCAATCTAATTATTTTTATTAAATTATAAGATCTAATGGATCGAACCTAATGATAATATAACTAAAATTTTCATTTTAGTTATCATTATTGTACTAATTAATCTTTAAAAATACTCAAAAAATTTAAATAAAATTTAAATATATACAATTTTTTTTAAATATATACACGTTAAAAGTAATGAAACTAATAATGTTTTTTCCCTTCTAAATAAAAGAATTTATCCGTTGTTGATTTTTTTAAGGAGAGAAAATATTATTACTCTTAAAATATAAAATGATACAATATTTTAAGTTAATAAAATTTAATATTAAAAAAAATATTGATTTAAGTTAATTCATATTAATTAAAATACAACAAAGAAACTAATAAAGACAAAAAAACAGAAAAAAGAAAGAAGAGTAGTGAAACTTTTTTTACTTATTACAATTCTCTCTCCTTGTGTTAATAGGACTCAGAACCAACCTCTCTCTCTCTCTCTTTCTCTCTCTCTCTCTCTATATATATATATATATATATATATGCAAATTAAATATTATGTACAAGAAATTTATTAATAAAATTAGTTATTTTCTTATTCATTATTTTAAAATATGGTAATAAACAATTATATTATTTTATTTTTTTACTAAATATTATAAATAATAATATTAAATCTGATTGTATTAAAAGTTATTTAATATTAAATTGATTAAAATAATCTTACTTAAATTAAATAGAATTAAATTAAATAATTTTTAATATAAAATAATGTATTATATTTTGTTTTAATGGTTAAAATATAAGAATAAAAAATAACTTATATTACAAAATTAAACAAAAAAAATTATTTTTATTATTTTTTGCAAATTGTTTATTAATTTTGTATTATTATAATAAGAGAGTAAGAAAAAATAAGTACCCATCCACCGCCCATAAGCACGCAGTACTCCCAAAGAAAGGAAACCCATCCCCGATCTATATTTCTGAAATCTAACCCTAAAACTACACAAGACTTTCTCCTAGAATATATATATACAAGGTGGATCCGCTCTTATCCTCTCCTGTGCTTATTATTAGTCTACCAAATCCTCAACTATAAACACCAACTTAAACTACTAAACCTACAACTAAATTAATCCTGGATTTATTCCTTTAATTTTTCCAGACAGTAGATGATGAATTCAGCTCTCAAGAATTTAGTGGATGAATCCAAAAGTCCCACTCCTGGCTATCTATCACATCCTCCTTTCTGGTACTACATCTCTCTTCTCTAATTATTACTACTTATCTTCTTTATCTCCTCTTTAATTTACTTCCCACTAATTTCTTGGTCATATCTTTTATTTACTTAATTAGATAACTAGCTAGCTAGGTTGTGTGTATTAATAAAGAAATCTTGAAATTTCTTTATTAATTTAACAAAAAAAAAAATGGATTCCCATTCTCTTCCCCCACCATTTCATACAAGAGATTTCCAGCAGCACCAATTTCATCAACAACAACCCAAATCGGAAGATGAACAAACTGGTAGTAGCAGTCTCACGACTGGTCACAAAAGAGATCGTGATCATCATCACCATTTACATGAACCAATTAACAGCAATAACGAAGGTGAAGAAGATGAACAACAACAACAACAACAACAGCAATTGAACATGATTATAAGTGATGGAGGTGAAATGTCAAGAAGACCCAGAGGAAGACCAGCTGGATCTAAAAATAAACCAAAGCCACCAATCATCATAACTCGTGATAGTGCTAATGCTCTTCGAACGCATGTTATGGAAATCGGTGATGGTTGTGATATTGTAGAAAGCGTTTCTAATTTCGCAATTCGTCGACAAAGAGGTGTTTGTATTATGAGTGGTACTGGTACAGTCACCAATGTAACACTTCGACAACCAGCTTCACCAAGTTCGTTAGTTAGTTTAAATGGAAGATTCGAGATCTTATCATTAGCTGGTTCATTTCTACCACCGCCAGCACCACCAGCTGCTACTGGATTAACTATATATCTAGCTGGAGGACAAGGTCAAGTTGTTGGAGGGAGTGTAGTTGGGACTTTAATAGCTTCGGGTCCAGTTGTGCTTATGGCTGCTTCCTTTAGTAACGCGGCTTATGAGAGACTTCCTCTTGATGAAGATCATGAGCCTCCTTTGCAATCATTGCAAGGAGATACTATTGGGTCTCCAACACAACATCAACATCATCAACAACAGCAGCAGCAGCAGCATTTGGGTGAAGTAAGTTCGAGTGGGCCACCACTATTTCATGGTTTTCCACCTAATCTACTTAATTCCATTCAAATGCCGCCTTCTGATCAGGCTGCTTATTGGGCTACTGCTCGTCCTCCATTTTAATTAACTACAACCTAGCTCCATATTGCATGCTCTAATATTCAACAACAAACCACCATGTTTGCTGACTGCTAGCTATAAATATGTTTATAGCTAGCAATTAACAACGATCTGGTTTTTGAGCGCTTTCCCTTTTCCCTTTTCTCTTTATGATTTGATCATTCATTATCCTTATGTTATGATGAGTTAATTTAATTTATATGTACTTGACTGGATTTCATCCTAATTTCGAGAGATTTTCATATAAATTAAGTTCATAGATAACTCCAACCTCTTCACTGATTAATTTATATTTATGTTAAAGAATTCTATTTTATGTTAAAAATAATAACATTTTTTAAAATTATCAACTAACATTATGCACATGACTCATATAATATTTTTTTTACCTAATTTCATGGATTAATTTCGATTGAGTTTAACTTTTGCGTGAGGAAATCATATCACTGCTTAATATATATATTCCAAAGTCAAGAAGAGTAAATATGAAGGAAACAAGGCAATGAAAATATGAACAACTTTTCTATGACTCATTTTTATGAATATTATGATAATTTTAATAATATATTGTTATTACTTATATTAAAATTAAGCACTCTATATAAAATAATAAATAAAGAGATTTGTCGTCTCTTTTATGAAATTTGTTCATGTAAAAGTTACTATGAAAGTATATGTTACTGTATGCACGTTGAAGCTTTAAGTTGTAAATGGTTTGACAATTAATAGACTTGTTCAAAATTTTGAATGCTTTTAAGAACAATAACAAGTTTTGAATACAGTATTTGTCCTAAAATTACGCCAACTTCTAATAATTTTCTTCTATTAAAATTTATTTTGACCAAATCAAACCCATTGAAAGCACTAGTAAAATTAAGAAACGCATTCAAACGAGTTATATGTAATGTAGAAGCAGAAATGAAAGAAGTAACGTGGTAAAAATCAAAGAAAAGGTCCATTATAAAGTTGAGCTGGTAGTACCCTTCTGAAAATTTCAGTGGGAAAGAGAAGGAAAGAGGTGATAAATTATTCATTTGAAGTAATACTCCAATTCAATGAAATACAAGGTTAGTGTAACTATTTTTCTGAAAAATACAATATCCCATTCTTTATAACGAAAGCAAAAAATATGATTGGTGTAAAGTTAACTTCAATAATAATGAATGACAACTGACAAACAAGTATGGGGTTAAGAGTGTTTCCATATGTTCAGTTTGTTTGTTTTAGATAATAAATATAGAGATATAACCAGAAAATTTATAAGGAGACATGAAAATATTTGGGTACTGGCATACACGTGCACTGCTCTGATGAAAGCTCCTTTTCGAGGCAAACATCAACCACAAACAATACTCCCATTAAAAGCCCACAACTGCGACGAGAATATGGCTTTAACCCTAACTTCAAAAGCTTCTCTCCCTTGTCTCGGGTTCAGAGAAAAAAACGAAGAAGTAGCTGTACATTATCAAACTAGGCCCTTCTCTTGTTGTGTTCCCGGTGGATGCTTTTTTGTAAACAAAGTACTAGAACCACGAGACCTATCTACAAACTTTTGTCTTGTCAGCAAAAATGAGAGAGATCTGCTTTTATTGCAAAGCACAAATGGTTTCTTATCATGTTTGGTTTATTGAATAAAGAAAATAGAAATATATATATTCTCCTAACTTTAACTCTGTTGTATTGACGTTACAAAACCAGCTACAATTAATATTCTCTAGTGAAATTAATCTGTAGCAGCACGTGTCCAGTCATCCATTAATGTCCCCAGTTTGGTGTGAAAATTGTATTGCATGTGAACATTGATGACAATGGATCCAGTGGTCGTTCAACTCGGAAGACCTCAACATGTTTCGTAGATTAATTAGTGACATATTCTGACATGAGTATCCAGAGAAAGGCATCTTTTCTCATACATGTTATATTTCTGCTAAGAAACAAACCCACAAATCGAAATGAAATCACAACCTAATGTGTTATTTTACAGGAGATACAAACCTTGTTTTGTTCTTTCATTTTTAATTATCAATATATTATTTATTTTTTATACAATTAGTGTATTTACAAACTGATTCAAACCTACAAATTTAACCAAGATAAAATATGTCATATGAAGACATGAAAACCCATCGTGAAAACCTAACATCTAACTAATCCTAAAGGAATCAGCTGGTAGCGTCAAACCTGGAATGGCACCTTTGGAAACAGTAATGAACACATCAATTAATAATCAATCCGTAACCGCCTCAGTTCAGCTCGGAAAGCAGGGCTTGAAGTTAGTGTTCTATGTGCAAGAGTCCTTATGTCTTCCCGTGTACAGTCTTGAGAGATGCGAACCAACTCCCACAGGGCACCTCCATTAATCAAGTCTTTTGCATTTACTTCTGTGTTGTGGAAATACAGTCAATTCAGCCAACATCCTAAACAAAACTACTTCTTTATGTTCAAGAAAAAGAGAACTTACCATGTTGTGCCAAGTGACAAAGTGCGAGCTCAATATGCCGCCTGATGTGTGCAGCTTCGCTGTTAGCATTCTGTACAATCCATGGAAGTGCACCATCTTGAATCAAAAGAGACTTTCCAGTCTTAATCCCTGTAATTCCAACCCAAATATGTTCACCTATATTTGACATATCAATCAAGCAACTACAAACAGTAAATCCAACCCAAACATGTTCACCTATGTCACATACCTTGTGTAGATGCTCTAGACTCACATTTAGCAAAATTTGCTATTCCACGAGCAACTTGAGCAAGAACATCAGGGTGGCCACATCTGACCATTCCCAGCAATGCATTGATACCACCTTCATCCCTAAGCTTTATCTGTAATTTATCTGCATGATGCAATTGTTCGTATTAATTAGCTAAAGGGCACGATGTTTAAATAGACAATACATGAATAATTCTATGCAGTATCCACATGGTAACAACTTCATCAGAGAACAAAGTAAAATTAATATTTTGAAGGAAAAAAGTTATGTGAGCTCGTTGGTCAGTTTCAAACTTCCTATGGTAGATCTTATTCTAAATACGTAAATATGTAATCCTCCAATGCCCCAAATTTCAAAGAGCTTGTCTTTTCATCTTAGTAGTTAGATCTTCAGGTGCCATTAAATTTTAGTATTTCGTATTTTAGGAACTTTCACCAGAGGTGCATTAATGCAAAAGTAGAAAAGTTTAAAATGTGCAACAATATTAAATATCTTTCTTTGAAGATTATCACCATTTCCACAAAGATTAGCAATAGCCCCAGCAACCATACGAAGAGTCTGTGGATCTTCAGCATTGGTGGCTGTACTTGCCAACAACTCAATTCCCCCTTGAGACATTATAAGCTCCTGGTTGGTCTCTGATAAGAAATGTATTGCAAAATCCGGAACCAAATTAATACTTTCATCAGCCAAGACATCAATATTTTTTGCGAGTCTCAAGTAATGAAGCATATAAGCAACTTCTTACCCTTCATTGCTAGATTGGCAATTGCACCTGCTGCAACCCTATGTATAGTCTCATCCCCAGAGACTTTAAGCAGTTTCAGCAAGGATGTCAGGCCACCTGCTGCTACAATCTTCTCCTGATTTGTTTCTACATATTGAAAGGAAAGCTAAATTGCCCACTGATGTAATAAGATAATAAGTAATTTGAACTATGAAGTCAGCTCAGAAATAAAACTTTGTTCAATATATCCTCAGAAGTTAAACATAACACCATAAAAAGAAACAGGACCAAAAAAGAAAAAAAAAACAGAAGGGGAGGAGAGGGGGGAAAAATGATTGACTTCCTTCCATCTCGTGTGGTACTGTTTAAGTCACCCGCTATGATGCCTTTGGGTGAGGAATTTTGCATTTATTTTTCAGTTCTCTCAAAAGCAACATATATTCATTTATTAGCTAGTAATTGACAATAAGATCAAATAAGCCATTTGCCATAGTCCAAAAAGGTTGATTAAGTCATGCAAATCTTCCCAAAGAAAATAATAGATTCCAAACATAAAAAACTCCCTCCCAATTACTCCAATCTTAAATCCAAATTTAGACAGCCATGGTAACAAAAATGAGCACACATAAAGGTGGAAAAAAAGTGATGCAACACCCGGTCCTATCTCAAACAAAAGAAGCAATGAAGGATATCAATATAAGCTGAACAAGGTATAGAGATCTGATTCACCTTCTGCAGCAAGATTTGCAACAACTTTAACAGCATGAATTCGAACATCCGCATCTTCTGCTTCTAGCAAAGACAAGATCTTTTGCAACCCCACTATAACAGTATTTGTCATGTCATTTATCAAGAGGAAACTAGATGTACATCATGTAAATGATTACCGTCAAGTGAATAGTTTAGCCATCAGATAAAATAAAACCTTGTTCAAAGAGTTTGGCTATTGAGGCTTTCTCTCCATTGCCCGAATCTCGTAACTGTGGCTGCTGAATTTGAGTCATAAGAGAGTCTACATCACTGTGAACTTCCCCTGGGCCACCCTTATCAAGTTGTCTTCTTGTCTACAAATTGCATATTAGTTAGAGTTCACTTTGAGACAATATATAGCCAACATTCACGTGTCATAAAGGTTAATGAATAGAAGAATAGATGGAAAACAAATAGAAAATTGGAGCATGAGGTTCTCTAGGGGAGACAAAAGAATGCCGAATGTGGAATCTAGTCCCAGAAAACAAACAAAATGAATATATATAGTGACTATAAGAGAATGGGAAAATATTAGTCAATGAATATACCCTCAGACCCAATTAGAGTACTGAACTTAATATTTCATAAATCTAAACACAATATCAATTTTCTCAATTTCAGACAGCCCAAAATTGATGTTTCATTATGTAACTAGTATATCAATCCAGACCCCAGATCTCAACATTTTCTTATGACAGAATCCCCCAATTATGGGTTGCAACATCAGTTTTCACTACTTACATAAAAGCCATCTTCCTTAATGTAAATACAATGTACCTCATCAGCCTCAAAACTTAGTTGCAATAACTGACTTTGCAGCATTGCTATTTCTCCTTCCAGTTTTTCTTTCTGATGTGCCTCATCTCCCAGCATTTTGCGGAGCTTTAAGATTTCAGAATTTCCAGCAGCCTAAGAGAGGAAAACAAATGTGTTACATGAAATGAACAGGAAGCAACAGAAAAAGAATGAAAGCAAGTAAATTAGAGGTAAAAAAATAAAAAGATTAACTAGAATAGAGAATTATAAACTATACCTCTGACCTTTTACATTGAGAGAGTTGACTTTTAAGATTACCGACTTCCTCTTCGGCAGCCTTCCTTAGAAGAGTTTCTTTCTGAAGCAACTCTTTTAGCTCATCAACCTCCTCAACAGTATACGAGTTCTATGTAGTATAAAGTTACAGGAGCAGTTTAGGATATAAACATTTCAGCTAGCAAATGGATTAAAGATGATCGTGAAATGACAAACCAACCAACAAGTGTAGGAAACTTTATGTTACAGACCGACGAAGAAAATCTACTCTCAGGATAAAATCAAAGTGGATTAGTGGAAATAGTAATAATGAGAGGACATTTCTTGCCAATATTAATGGGTCAAAAGAAGAAAAAACCCTAATAAACACTTACATTTAGAGTCCATTTCTAAATTCATGATGACTGAACCAAAGTTTACATTTTAGATCTTACCATTATAATAAAATATTATTATCTTTATGAAAAGACATGGTTATAAATAGACATCTTGTCCATATTTATGTTCCAACGGACAGAATACCCAACATATGAGCCATGCATCCAAATGATCATGCTAATGATTAATATAGAAATGGTAATAATGCAAAATATCATCATTCTCTCGAGAGTCCATTATGAGAGAGCTGAACATAAAATGAAATTAAATGAGGAAAGCAGCAGAACGGTTTTTTATCAACAGCACAAGATTTCATGATAAATGAAATACAATCGGATAACTACTATACCTCTTTGCCAGATGCCAAAACAGGGTCACCATCTTTTGGACCATTCATTAATTTTCCACTGCCATGTTTTGGGGGATTCATTATCAGTTGTTCTTCAAGCTTCTTTATCGATTCCATATATTCTTTCTGATATTTCAATTTTTCCTTCTACAAAATACAAAGATGAATTCCATAAATTATGATTAGTTAGTTATATTAAGTATAAACTTGGATCATAGATGCATTCATTATATTTCTGGCTTATGAAATATAATGCTAATTAGATGGCTTGAAGCAATAAGGTTTAGATAATTTTCAAATCAACATGCTCCTCAAAACCTTAAGTCTCCAGTTACCTCTCTGTCAAGGAACCAGAGCAAGTATACATGCAAAATATGATGAAGGGGGTTTAGATGCTAATTATATGGCTTGAAGCAATAAGGTTTAGATATTTTTTTCAAATCAACATGCTCCTCAAAACCTTAAGTCATGTGATTTCCAGTTACCTCTCTCTCAAGGAACCAGAGCAGTATACATGCAAAATATGATGAAGGAGGTGTTTACCTCCAATGCATCTTCATATCTACTTTCAGCCTGCGAGATCTGAGATTGAGCATCCATGGTAATTCTATCAAATTCATCCTCAAATGCTTTTTGCTGCCTTTCATGTTCTGCAATGAGTTTGTCTAACTGTATATCTAGCCTTCTTGCTAAACTTTTGTAGTCAAATTCTTCCTTCAATTTCAACATGTTTTCCACCTTCATAGCCTGAAGAATGAGAATCTTAGCATCTTTTAGAGAGGACATCAAACTCATTAAATGGTAACATTAATTCTCGAAAAATTCCACAAAAAAAGTAGCTAATATCACCACTAATTTATCAGTTACAAATCCCAACATGCAAGAATAATCAAGAAAAAATTTCAATGGCATGCTATATTTAACAGAAACATGGCAAAGTTCATCCTGCACATGATTATATGGACTAGTCTAGTAAGTCATCTTCACAATTTAAAGTAATGGATGATATTAAAACCCACCCGCTGTCCAAACATAATGGTGCTAGATGTCTCTCCTCGGTGACGTGGAGATGGACCTATGGCGATAATGAGTGAAGTCCTAGCAGTGCCTGTAACAATTTTGTTCAGCCATTTGGGAAGGGGAAAAAAATGAAACACCAGCAAAAAAGCATTCCTGTTATCTTTATATTAAAGCCATGTGTTTCTAGTACATATAAGACAAAATAGTCTCATTAGAGATATCTCAAAACAAGACATAGTTAGGAAAAGAAATCTCAAATTATCAATGCATCATATGAAGTCATCTATCATATGAGGAAGGGAGAGTACAAGCCTTCATATGATTTCAAATTTGTATATATCTCACCACCAAAGGAATCTCGAACCAATCTTGTAAGCTTTGAATCACGAAATGGAACATGGGCACTGTTTTCTGCCAGTGCATTGATGCACTTCCCTAATGCACTTAAGGAGAGATTAATAGATTTGGCTTCATCTAACGCATGTCCTTCACTTCCTGTAAAATGAAAAGACTTAATATGTGACGAAAAGAAGTATTAGATTTTTTATTTTTTATTTTAAATATGTCTACTTTATTTTTTTTATGCTAAATGACATTTTGGACGCGTGTATTTCAAAACATCCCCTTCCCACCAAAAACATTCCTACCAAAGGGTACGGATGGGCAAAAAAACTGCGGGTTTGGTTATCCGCGGTTATCCGAACCGGCGGTTCGGTTTTTAACCGGTAATTTTCGGGGACGGGGACGGGGACGGTTTCGGTTAAAACCCGAATATGAAATAACGGTTACGGTTATACTAAAAACCGTAACCGCCCGTACCCGAAATTAATTATATTTAATTAATTAAATTATATATTAAATTATAAATAAAAAATTAATTATATATATTTAATAAATTAAATTATATATATATTTCGGTTTTTTTTCGGGGTTTTTTTCATAACCGTCCCGAACCGTTACCCGCGGGTAAAAAACCGTCCCCAAACCGTAACGGTTTTCGGGCGGTTTCGGTTATAGGTTTTATAATTCGGTTCGGGGACGGTTATATCAAAAACCATCCCCGCCCGTCCCCGTGCCCATTCCTACCAAAGGGTGCAATACATCAATTTTTCTTTTTCACATTCTTTAAGAACCATGTCGTAAAAAAACAGGTGTAATTATTTTCAATATTATTTCAGCATTGCAAATACTAAAATTGTAATGGGCAATACTAAGTAATATTATACAAATAAATGTCATAAAGGCTAGTTTTGGAAACATTATATAGGATAAACATTTCTGCAAATTGTCTTGATAATTTGGAGCACGATTTCACTTCCAACCTTTTTGTCAACGTCAGGATATTGTTTTGTCACAAGAGATTTGGTTTCTCAAATACGCACCTGACTTGTGAACACGCTCTGAACCGGCAAGATCTACTACAACGAGTTTCCCCTTCTGTACAACCGGAAGCTTAAGAGTTTTGACCATGTGGGAATTGTTATTACTTTCGTTCGAAAGAACTGCATCTTTTTCCTTCACAGATCGCTTGAGATGTACCTATAGCATTATGTATGTATATATATTTCTCAACTTTAATGTATTTACAATCCCAATGTAATGATTATAAAAATAAAATTTTACACATTGAAATACCATCAGAATGGCATGACTACGAGAAGATTCAGTATTCAATTTCGTATTTGCAGCAAAACGATGGGCCTCTCCAAATTTCAGCAGCTCCACAAAACTATGCTGGTCCCTGATTTCAACTAAACTAGCCCCAGGTAGAGAAACATCTCCAGTTTTTGGGTCTTCCACAATTGAAATGTTATCATTTGAAGGATCAAGAAGGTCCTGTAATGTCTCCATATAAAGCTGCATATATAGATGTAAAATCAGGGCTTTAGACAGATTTTCATGTGTAGTACAAGTGAATGTGTATGTTTAGCAAAATAAAATCTGAGATTTAAATAAGTTTGGGTGCAGTCAAAATAACTCTAAGGGCCTGCTAACAACCTGCAGATAGGAAACTGATATAGAATCAGTCTCTAAAGATATATCTGCCAAAATATCCTCCATAGCACGCACCATTATACCACGAGCAGCTGTGTCTTCCTCACCAAGCCGACCAAGAGTATAGGTTTTACCTGTACCCGTCTGCCCATATGCCATGATTGTCCCATTATAACCATCAAGGACACTCTGAAGAAGAAATTAAAAAGTAACATCAGGCATGTCTCTTCAAAGAAATGCCACAAAATTTAGGTGAACATACCCCAATTGGTTCCACAATCTAGGAACTTGCATGCTTATTTCCATACAATAAAAGTGAAAACCCTTATCAATTCTAGAAAGCCAACAACAGGATTTCATATATCTATACCTCCACAACAGGCTTTGCTACAACTTCATACACACGCTTCTGCGATGCAAACTCAGTGAGTACCTCATCAAACTGAAATGTGTCAGAATCCCAATTGTTTTTCCGAAGTTTCAACCTTTTAAGCTGAAGAGGAAGAAAAAAATGGACGTACATTTTCATGTCCATAGAAGAGAAAGTAAGCAATCAACAAAATATCTAGTAGAGCAGGATACCTCAGGCTGTAGTTCTACACAATCAGCAAAATCAGCATCTGCTTCTAACTCCTCTGCATTCCGTGGTCTCAACCTCACGGCAACTCGAACCCTTCCTGGCACTAAACGGAAGTAATTGAAAGTGAAATGAACAGTGATAAACTATAATTAACAAAATATCTAGAAGATGATTCACAGCAGTACCTCTTCATCTCAATTCTCCCATGGAAAGAATTAATACAAATTTACTTGTAAAATTACTTCACATCAACGGACAACTCAAAGCACAAAACATAAATTAGACCATTGTTTAAACTACAGTACAAGGTAATTCGCGAATCACCGAGGTAATGACACCATTTTATGCTGAATTAGGATAACGTTTGTACAGTCACATCAATTGATAAATACAAAAAAATTCACGTCTTAAGTTAAGAAATTGCACATTACACCCAATCCAGAAGCATTTAGATTTCACAAGTGGTTGAAAGCATCCTAGCTAGAATGACTGTTGTTCTTCAAACAGTGAGTAAGGAAAACAATATTCATAACCCAATCATTTCAAGCTAGAAAAGCAGGAAGTAGAACTCCACTTCAGAAGGTCAAATGTGTATTTGGTTTGGTCGATAATAATCTTTTTGGTCTAAATTGAAAGGAAACCCATAAATTTTTACAAACTCGATTAGCCATTTCCATTTCTTTCAAAGGAGAACCCACTTCAATAACACCGAACAGGTAATTTGGGATCTCAAAAGGAAATACATAAATAGCAAACATCCATACAAAAGAAAGACATAAACCAACCTCCAGCATTATCCTTGGAAGCTCCAGTAGCAGAACCTAGCGAGCCAGTACTGTTGCGGCGGAGCCCAGAAGTGGGCAAAGGCTTGGACTTAACCAGGGACTTGGGATTGGAGTTGACAGAGATAGGCCTATCCACTTTGAGGGAACTCCTTTGAGCTCCATTACGGTAATTATAAGCACCAAAAGTAGCCATTGCAAGAAGAAGAAGAAATCTCGGGAAGGTTTCACAAGTTCGAAACCCCCATAGCAAAATGGATGTGAACCCAGAAAGATTGAGGTTTTGAAATTGAAAGGGCAAAAGAATAAACAATTTTTGGGAATTGAAAGTTCAAATGAAAATGAATGCAGAGGTTATGGTAGTTGTTTGGTTTATTAGTATGAGAGGTGGGAATGGTTTAAAGAGTAGGGTAGTGGACCTAACTCCAAAGTCGTGGAGAATGTGACCCAGATAAATACGGGATTGTGTTCTTCACTTCTTCCTTGTTCAACTGGATTCCCAGACTTACACTCCAGACCAGAGAGACAAATTAATAGAAAAGATAAAAAAAAAAAAAAAAGTGTAATTTGACTAATTGGCTTCTTTGTCACCCCACTAAAGTGATGGTCACGTCGCAGCTCCAGTGGGTCCGGACTTTTCTCTTGCTGTTACCTTCTTTTCTTTTCTTTTCTTTTTTATTTTGTCTCCTGCTTTTCTTTTATTTAAAGTTTATTTAACTTACAAAATTAACCTTGTTTTTCGGTTTTGTTTTATCTATGGATAGAAATCACGTAATTTGTAAGGGCATAAATAATTTTACTTTATCTCATTATAATTTTGGCTTTAAAGTATATATATATTTTAAATTATATTAACACTATTATTTTTCTTTATTATATAATAGTATTGAATAAAATGTTTATTAATTAATTATTATGTTAATATTATTATTATTAAAAAAAATTATCATTAATAATTTTTTTTATTAAAGATTTGATTGTAATTGGTTGATTTGGCTTAATTTAGTATCAATATTTAAGATAGACAAAATTTTCTTTAAATTTTTAGCACGTGTATCATAACTAAATTCATAAATTGAATTTTTAGTTTAGATAAAAAAAAATGAAAACTCTTTCATGAATTGAGATAATAAAATGAATTAAAACGAATTCAAGTGTCCAACTTTTGGTATCGCATGCATGCACCACCAATTATGTATTGCTATGTTAGTATTTAAAGATTATTAAAATTACACATTCTCCATTTTTCATAATGTACCTTCTACCACCAAATGTGAGTTTCTCTGCACCACCTAACCTCAACACTTCTATAAAGTGGTGACCTATTATTAATATAACTGCTATATAAGTATGATAATTGCTTGTAGCTGATTGAAATTTTGTAACATAGAAGTGTCGAATTTATTTTTTAAATAATTATATTATTTATAAACAAATAATTAGTATTACAACTATACTGTTTAAATAAGTTACATGTAAATAAACCTATAAATTCATTAATAATATATTATAAATAAAGCTTGTTGTATATATATAAAGTTTATTAATTGTTGCATACAAAAACCTTAAAAAGGATATTAATGTTATTTACGACAAAGCTTGTCCATATGGCGCCAATAATTTAAATTCGTATAGCAAAAGCTAACTCCATGAGTATCAACTTTTGCATAAAAATCATCAAAAGCTAGAGAAGAAGGGACCCTTAGAGTTCAGGCAATTTTTCGAACTCGAATGGATGGAAAAAGGAGCACAAGCCACTAACCTGTAAAACTTCTCCCTACAATAATATTTGAAAAAGATACCCCACTTTCTTTCTTTATTTCTTTTTTACCAAATATAATTTTCTAAATTGAAGATTCGCAAGGGATTTCCCATCATATAAAGTAACCTGTAATCAATGTTATTGATTTTTGGCCCCTTTTTTCGAATTGGGAGTGAGAATTTCTTCTTTTTATTTTGTTGTGTTCTGTTTTTAAGGTGAGTAAAATTAAAATAAACTTTTTATTTCCTTATAAGGTCTTATAGTTATTATTATACCAAGATGAAATTTGGTAACTTCACAGTACTTCACCACCTTCTCACCTAGCTGAGAAGTTAATACTTGCTGCCTTCCTTTTCACTTTTTTTTATTAATGTTACGAATTTGGTAGATAAAACTAAATGTTAACAACCTTACTCACTTTTTGAGATTATACCTTTATTCAATAAATTACAAAGTTGCCATTATTATACAAAAACATACATAGATATTATGATCTTTGGTCTTTTTTTATATATAACTAAACAACTCACGTGTTTGTAATTAGATTCAAATTTAAATATTTTAAGTGTTCAAATAAATTACATAGACATTGTAACACAAACTTATTAGTTTTTATCAATCTTATTGATAGTTTCGTTCTATATACACACACTAATTACAGGTGTTGAGGAAGAGTGCTGTTCAAAATCAACTTGGCTCCGAAATTTAGCTAGCCACCAAATTATATATATTGTATATATAATAATTACACGTGCCATTTAGAATTAGAACTTAGAAGTGACTAGTCCAGCTTGTCTATATTTACATAATTAAAGGTAAAAAGCCCAAATCAACTGGAGAAGATATTGACTTGCTATCTTTTTATGGTCGGAGAGGTTGGGTTACCTTTTTTTAAATATTATTATTATTATTATAAATGTTTCAATGGTCAATTACTATACTGAGTTGCATTATGGCAGTTTGTGTCATCAGTAACATGAACAGAAATTGTGTTGATTGAATAATAATTTCTCCCAAAGAAAAAAAAAATTACTATACTGAAGTGACAAACGAGTACTCGATTGATCTATATTCAAATAGTTTCTATTAAGTGAATAACCAGTTAATCGACAACAACCAAATTTAGGAAGCAGAGCAAGAGAACTAAATCACCACTACCACAAATACATGTAAAACTATTGGCCTCAAACCAGAAATAAATAAAATAAACAAGACCATGGAATAGAAAGCACTCTAGAACTTTCTCTAATTCTTGGGTTTCAAGATCTCAGTGCTTTGCCCCTTGATTTCTAAATATTTTTTTCACATTCTCTACTATCTCTTGATTTGTTGTTAGTGTTCTTTCGATCTAACCATTCTATTGCTTGGATTGTTACTAGTTTTAATCTCTTGTCGAGAGCCATTGCACTCGTTGGAAATCGTTCTATGCCATGTCATGCTAGTGAAGTTTCTGTGTTGTGAAAATTAGCTAGCTATGGAGGATATTTCTATTGGTTTGGATGATCTAACTCTTAAAATTGAGGATATTATAAATGAGGAACAAGCTTTTGTTGCTTGAGCGTTCACGAGTTGTTAAGTTAATCTCCATATCTTACTGAAAGTGTTTCAACGAGTTTGGAAGAAGAATGGTGCGATAGAGATAAAGGCATTGGATTACACTATTTTTCTCTTTCATTTTAAAGAGATAGATGACTTGGAATTAGTTTTGCAAAGAATTCCATAGAATTTCAATAATGCTCATATAGTTGTGAAGAAGACCGAGCCATAGATGTGTCCTTCGTACATGAGATCTAATTTCTCGCTATTTTGGATCAAATCCATGACTTGTCACCTAACTAGAGGAAAGTTTCTATTGTTAAGAAAATTACTGAGAAAGTGGTTGGATCAATACTCACTTGTTTGTAAGGATCAAAATCAACTTTGACCTTGAGTGTGCACTTTTTTCTAGTGTGTAAATTCCACTCTTTGATAGGATATTTGGTTCTAAATTGGCATGGAATGACCTAAGGTATGAGCATTTGTCACAGCGCTTTTTTTATTGTGCATTCTTACTCATGAAATTAAGATGTGTATGTCTAGTAGTGGATTGAATGTTGGTTTTTAGGAAAGACATTACAGCTATGGTGAATAGTTGCATGCAAATTTGAATTTGTGTACTCCTGTGAATGTTATAGGTGTGGTTGGTGCTAGTCCATATGCATGTGGTGGTGGTTCTACATGCTTGGTTGATTATGGCCCTAAGTAACGACCTCTATATGCTATCTCTATGCGTTCTAATAAATTGCATAAGTGGTCAATAATGACATAGTTCAAGTGAGGATCTTAATATCGCTATGAAAAGATTGGTCAAAGCCAAGAAAATTGGTGCTCAAGGTTTGCACATATAGAAAGACTCTGATGGTGTGGTTGGGAAGTTATTGGCTACTAGTAATGGTAAAAGGGCTCAAAAAGAATTGATGGATGTAGCAAATGTAAAAGATAGTGTGGGTGCTGAAACTACTAGCATAACTCAAATTACTTTTGCTCTATTTCTAATTGTGATTTTCTGTTGCTCTATTTCTAGTTGTGTTTCTGCTTCTGCTATACTTTGTTTTCTGTTGTGTCAAGTAGGTTTGCTTTTGTTTTAGTGGGTGAACCAATTTGCTTGTATTTTTGGGGTGCGTGCTAGTATGGTTGTTTTAGTTTGTAATCTTTTATGGCTTAGGGCTTAGTGAATACTTGTTAGCCTTGTTTGTGTCGTAAGAAAAATACTCGCTGGACAGTTAGTGTTTTGTGGTTCAAGTAAGTTTGATAGTCTGATTGCTCTCTAACAACTATGTTGCTTGAGATAGGATGAATTCCAGGCTTACAACTAAGTCATGTGTGTCCTCTTTATTATATACTGAGTTTGTATATTGGTTCTCCATAGTTGAATAATAATTTCTCTTTTAATAACATAAATAAAAAGTTTCTAATGTTATAAAGTATTGGGAATTTATGTCATGATTTATGATATATTCAAATAGTTTTATTTTAAGAAAAATTAAAAAAAAAATAACTTCTAGAAAATTTGGTCATTTTTTTATTTTTAGAAATTTTAGACAGTTTTCTAATTTTAAAAAGTTTAAACATTTTTAACAAGATGAAACTTCCTTGACAATCAGTCATATACAAAATGGAAAGCTAGCATACTGAATTCAAGTTTACTTATAAAAGCATATGGAATGGTTTTTCAACATGTACGACTTACATGTAGAATGTTATCCTTTTCTTTGTAATGAATTTATATCAAACTGAAAGTACAATATAGCATTAAACCACAAGGAATCATTATAATAATAATTAAAAAAAAAGAACGAAAGAAGAAAAAAATTAAGCAGCAGTAAACAGAAGATTGGGTAACTGGAGAACGAAAGTACATAAAAATGACAAGCATGGAGATTTGAATCCTATAACAAATTAAACACAACTATTTCCATGTCCTGTGATGGTGATGCTACAAAAATGAGGCGAGATTAATAGTGATTTCAAATACTATGAAAAGAAAATATCATCGACAGCCAAGAAAATAAATTGTCACCATTAGAGAAAATTAAAGAGGTACAAAGAACAGATGAATTTATTTTCATACTATCCCAACACAACATACATATTTCACAATTTGACCACTAATACCTCCAACACATCTAGAACCTTTTTTTTTTAAGAGAAATTCATTCGATCAACAAAACAATACAAACCTCAGACTATAATGCTAAGCAAAACTAACCAATTCAGCTCAAGCACCAGGCTATAATTTTCAGAACACAGACACAAATGAACCAAAAAGCACCAAACACATTCACCAAAAAATACAATACTCAAACAAGAGGAAAACTAACACTAACCAAACATTACTAGACACAGAACAATCACACTAAAAACATACTAATCCACGACAGAGACGCAACAATGGAATGGAGAGACAAACACATATCACAGACAAAACAATGGACACGCAACACATACTAGCCAATTACAACAACTCAACCAAAAAAGTTCAAGAAAATAGAGTCTAAAACACATACTAAATCCACGACAGAAACGCAACAATGGAGCAGAGAGGCAGTAAGCTTCATCTGGCTCTTCTTCGCTCAAAGACAATTCCATGCCAAACTAGAAGCGCAATTAGCGTGGAACGATGTCCAATGAGTTGAAGCTCACGGGGAGAACGAATCATAATCAGGTGACACCATCGGCCAGTTATTATCATGATCAAACAATCTCACAAACGATTTTCAGAGGCTAGTCAAGCTCCTCAAGTTATGGCTCAGAGTTCAAACAGAAAAACTGGAGATGCATGAGATGGAGATGACTCCTTCAAAGATATTCCAAATCTGATAGAAAAATCTTGAACTCTGATACAAATCAAGTAGAACACACCGACGAACAAGGCTTGAAATCGCATACGAACAAGGATTTCACCTCTGAAACTTGTCGAATTTCAGATGATAGCAAACTGAGCAATCAGCTTGAACAATGACCGAGAAGAACCAGATCGCAATGAACACTCAATAAGCTGCAAATCTAGAGCAAAAATCAGCAGAAATGGTGGAGGAAAATAGAGAAGATGATGAGAATTTGGGGAAAAAAGGAAACCCTAGTAGAGCGAATTTTGCCTCTTTTTATCCTAGATGATGGGAGCTATTGTTCAACACATCTAGAACCTTTGCAAGAATTGTATTTTATAATAAACCGCATTAGTAAAGACTTAATCGTTTCTACAAATTATATCCTGGATCAAATCCCCAAACCCCAAATAATGTTTAATATAATTTTAAAAAAATTGTATTTTATTGTATATACTAGTGATTTAACATATATCTAATTAGTCTGTACCCCCATGTTTTATAATGTCTAAAAGTTGAGCACTCAAATCCTAGCCATTTAATAACAAAGAAAACAACATTGTCACATCTATGATCTCTCCCACCTTAATCATCCATCAAGAGTCTATGTTCAGCAGCACAACACAATCGGAATATCTATACAGAACAATTAGAACAGAGACAAGGATCAAAAGGAAAGAATAAATTAGCAGAAGCAAGAGAAGGTTTAATATATTTCCTAAACCAAACAGCAAAACAATACAGTGCTCCATATTATCTGCAACAACCCATTTCCAATACCCCATTAAAACTATCCCTATACAACGCAAGGGAGCCAAAAGTCTATAATACCAGTTCTTTCTTGGACAGGATCAGAATCTCACAACCTTATCAGCTTTGACCAGAGGATTAGCCTCAACAATGGCATTACGACCAGTCCCTTTAAAGTCAAACGTACACCCGTGGTGCTCAGGGTACCGATGAGTCCCACAAAATGTGCTCCCGCATTTGCATTTGAACCCGGTCAACCCAACCTTCCTGTTGCATAGCAAACACCGGTTAGCCACCTTCGTCTCGCCCCGGTTACCGCAACTCACAGTCACCGTTAACGAAGAGGCGGTTTCCACACAAAGGTTAAAATCATAACTTGAAGCCACAACCGATAGTTTCGACTTGGGATTGAGAGATTTCTTCATGGCAGCTTTAGCCGAAGCCGCTTGCTCTTCTTTGATTTGGAGATCTCTGTAGCACTTGGAGCAAAGGTTCATGGTTCCTGCTGAGCATAAGAAGCCGCAGTTGTTGGCACACGGTTTGGGCGGCTCTGATGGTTGGTAGTCGTTGTTCTGTTCAGAACCCATCATCGTCTCTGTGACTCAGTAAAGTTTCTGAGATCAAGCAGATAAAAAAGTATTCAGTGTTTTATTTTTCTTTTTTTTTCCCTAATGTTTGGTTGTCATACAAATAATTAAGGTATTTATGCGTGGGGCGAATCTGAAATTAAATGTTGGGCTGAGTTTGTGTTATAATCTAAAATTAAATGTATATTATTTTAATAACTTATTTTGATCGTAAATAAATTTAAAAAAATATTTTTTAATAATAATTATAATTAATTATATTTTTTTATTTTATATACTTAAAAATAAAAATAAAAATCTCTTTAATTTTACTTCATTTATAATTTTATAAATTTATTTTAATTAAAATATTTAAAAATATATAATATTAATATTTTTTTATTAAATTTAATTATATTACAATTCTTATTTATATTAATATTTTTATTCATTAATTACATAATATCTTTTCATTTTTACACTAAATTATATTATATGTTAATATTATTTATAAAATTATTATTAAGTTATTCATGTGATTTTATTTTAATTTTTTAAATAATATATATGTATTATATATTTTAATATATTAAATGTATATTTTTTATGTTGTATGAAATAAAATTTTAATTATTAAAATACCATACAATAAAATTTAAAAAATAATTTAATTTTTAAAATAATTTTAAAAAATGATATATAAAAAGAACATAGAATAAAAGTGAGAGTAATTTTTATTTCTTGTTATTAATAATGACTAGAATTTTTTATGAGAATTTGAGTTCTAAAAATCAAAAATTCTATTTACATAAAATTATTGTTATAATATTTAATTGAAAAAAAAAATTATTGTTTAATTATTAAATGATGCCACGTCATTACTGTTTGGAAATCTCCAAGTCTCAAATCAAGAAAAGTCGATCTTCTGGAACGCGTGAAATTCGATGATAGATTTCTTCTGATCAATCACATGTAAATGTTGAAAACATTTATTTAATTTTTTTATTTTAAATTAAAAAATATTATATATATATATATATATATTTCATTTAATAAAAAATATATTTAAATTATTAAATTTTTTAAGATATTAAATATTAAAAACTTAAAATTTAAATGTAATTAAATTTTATTTAATATATATGATTTATATATAATTTTATGAAAACTTAAAATGGGTTATTGATTAGTTTCAATAAATATTATATTTTAAAATTGTTTTATTACTAACAATGAATGATATTTGGTATAGGAGAAAACATGGGATGATATAAGATACAAAACAAAAAGTATAATAAAAATGGACATAATTACTAAGATATATAAGTTGTTTTGTGATTAAATAGTTAAAATAATAGAAAATAATTAAAAAAATTATAAAAATAAAACCTTGAGAAAAATTTTAACCATTGTATATTTGTTAAATTTAAGGATATATCTTAATTTGATAATATAAATTTAAATATTAACTTTTATTTAATAAAAACACCACTAAATTATCGAATACTTACAAAAATAGTCAACTCAGGCATTCGCATACTGTTTGAAAATAATAATATACGCTAGCTGTTGCTTCTGGATCCAGAGTCTGGACTCTATAATCTAATTACAGGTACTGGAAGTGGAAACTGAAGCCAAAAAAATAAAATAAAAGGAGATAGACATGGAATCCAGAAAACATGATTAAAATTCAAAACAGAAATTAACTATATATAATAATCTTGCTCACCTCCTCCTAAAAAGAATATCGATGCTGAGGAACTTCTCTTCTATTCTCTTTGTAATTAATATTGGGCGCGATGGAATTAGAATGATAATAATTAATTTACATATGGAATTGCATAATTATAGTGATTAAGAAGACGGATGGATGTTGTGCCCTCTTCCTCCATTGACCATAACACCAACCCAACCCCTGGTTTATGATTTTAATTTCCACGGCACCCATTGTTTCTCTTAATTAATTTCTCTTTTAGAAAATTATTCCAATTTCTTTCAATTTGCTACCTGTCGACGTATCTCGATATCTTCTCACAATCGGATGGCTTAGTGTGCAACATGTGCTCCAATTTCTTTCTTTCGATTGGAGAGTATTATATTCAACAAATATTACATCTATGTTGACTTAATTTTAAATTTAAATAGGTTAATGTTTTTAAATTATGATTTAATTTCGATTGGTATTTAAAATCATTCGTTTAACTTTTACTAACCTCTCTTTTTTCAGTTTATAGTTCTAAAACGAAATGAAAATACAAGGAACTGAGAATGAATTTTGAAAAAAACTCAAAAGAATCAAATTAAAAGTTTGCAGGTTGAATCAATCCGCCTTTTAGAATTTAAAGAGTTTGTATGTTCCAACGATGATTTTGGGAGAAAACTCATAATCAAGATGGATGACTTGTTGTTAAAAACAAAAAATTATTTTTCAATTGAGAAACCGATAATAAATTTTATGACTTTTATCTCAAATAAACAACTAACAAATTCATTACTTTAAAATATAATATGTCAAAGATTAAGGGGTGAATTACTAAGTAAAATTTTAAAATTCTTATGTTTATTTTGGTTAAAATGATATGAAATTTTTAATTAAATTATTAACATAATTTAAAATTTAAAGTGTATTGAGGTTTATATCTTCTTCTTTTATATAAAAAATAAAAAATTTCATACAAATATATGAAATAAGAGTATAATATAAATTAAAGATTAGATTTTCAAATACATCAAAACTTCAATTGATAAATCATTCGTTACAATTATACTATTTTATCTACTAAATAATAGTATTGGAGATAAAATTAAGAAGTAAATTAATAAGTGTTAACTTCTTAATTAAAGAAGTAAAACAAGAATCTTGATTTAAAGAGTAAATTAAGTAATAATAGTTTTAAACTTTAATATACTATGTATTTTTTCTTGGCTTAATGATAGATTAAATCAAATGTTACAAAAACACTTCAAAACACATGAAATTATAATATTTATTATAAATTTATGATATAATAAGATTGAATTATTTCTTATTTCATCGTTTATTTATAATAAACATCATTTATTCACTACATTCATTTAATATAATGTTATTAATTGTATTATTTTTATTACCAAATATTATTTATATTAAACACATAATTATGATTAATTAGTATCAAAAGAGTTGGTCTCAATCTCATTCAAACAAATATTCTATCTTTATCATCTCAATCGTCTCAATCATCATCATGTTATCACCATTATTGTCTCATTGGAATCTTTATTATATCTTTCGTAAAGGAACCAAAAAGAGTTTTTAAAATACGGAGAAAATTACAAATAAAAGTAGGGTGATAAGCTTAAGAAGTAAGTGAAATTTTTGAGGATAAATCTTTTAAAATCTAACTCTTCTAAAACCCTCATGTAAAAAGGAGTAGTAGTCCTAATTTCTCAAACTTTGCTATAGAGAATTTATCTCCATTTTCTTTCCTTGAAATAGGATTAAAAAAAAAATTTATTTATTTTCCCTTTAATAGGATTAAGATTTTCTGTTAATTTTTTCTCTGTTTATTTATATTTATGTTTAAATCTTAATTATTTATTTTATATTTAATATATATAATAATTTAAAATTATTAAAAAAATTAATATTTAAATTAAAAATATATAACTTCAATTTAAATGTAACAAATAAATAAAAAATCTTATTTCTCGCAAGTAGTATTGAATATTTAATCCTCAAGTCGAGACTCTACAATCCCATTAAGCCTTAACATTAGCACACCACTTCCCGAGGCAAATGACAATGCATATGCCTGTTCATTTAAGCAAAGTGTGATGATAATTGACATTGAATAATATAAAAATATCTCTAATTTTTAATTTATCTTTAAAAATACTTTTAAAATTAAAAAATAAAATAAAAGAATCCTTCAAATATAATGAAAATAAATAGTAACATTTCATAAAAAAATAGATAACTAAAAAATAAAAAAACAGTAAAATTAAAAATAAAATACATTTTAAAATATTTTTCACAAAAAATAATAATTAATAAAAAAAATTGAATAAATTTAAAAGTTAAAATTAAATCTTTAAGAAATATATGGATTTATAGATTCATCATCTTCATCATCAAAAAAATTATTTCCAAAAAAAAAACAATTTATTATGAAATAAATAATAGATAAATGAACATTATTATTACATATGCAAAAAATATATATAATATACCTTTAATTAACATCTAAACTATACTTAATAAACTATCAAAAATCTCACAAAAGTATAAAGAAAAAATTTGATACATTTATTTAGAAGAAATTCAAATATTAATACAAACTAATTTAAGAGAATTAATGAATATATCAATAAAAATAACATTATTAGATAATAAAATAATAAATAAAAAATGAACTACTATGAATAATTTATGGTAATTTGGGACAACATAAACTAAAATCTACAATATATGTTAGATTTGTTATTAATATTCATAATAAAAAGTTAAATCAAATATTAAGTTTAACTTATAAGTTTCAAATAAGAGATTTAATAAAAGAAACAAATAATCTATTTTCAATTAACTCCATATTAAAGTATTTATTAATAAACAAACATAATAATTTAATATATGGACAAAATAAATTTGTAAAAATAGATAAAATCTTTTAAAAACTTGGATAAATAATAAAATTAAAAATACTAATGAATTTTGAAATTCAAATAAATGACACTTAGATATCAAGGAAAAACCTTTGATATAAAGAAGAAAAAACAATGTAATTAAAAGCAATAATATACTAATAATTACTTTTATAGATCATGAAAAATAAACACATAATAAAGAAGAAGCTCAATTAATAAAAACAGTAGTTCATAATGTCATGTTAAGAAGATAATAATGTTTAAAAATAAATTAAAAAATATGTATAGTTAGAAATAGATAGGAGTCTAGTAGTCATAGTAAAAAATCAAACAATATTAACGAAGATTTCAAGACTTATAATAGATGAAATAGACTTAATCCAATAATCAAACACGAAGTATCTACAAGATATAATCGAAATATAAAATGAATTATTAAAAGAAATTAATGAATGTAGTTATAATAAATTACAACAAGATATACATATAGAATTTATAAAACTAAAAAAATGGGTATATAACATACATAGAAACAATAATATTATAAGTCATAAATATGATTCCTTAGAAAGATTAAAAGTAGAACCATCTAAAAAATATATATATAATTCCAATTTAATAAAATATAGAAAAAAATTAGAAGAATAATTCATGAATCCTAAAAATAGAAATATAGAAAAATTAATTAGTTTGTTAACACTAACTAACGAAGAATTATAAAAACATTATGAATAAAAGCTTTATACAAACAAATAAAAAGATGGTATGACAATAATTAACGAGACTAATTCTAAACTATAAATCATGACAAAAAAGATCATTAAAAACCAATTTCATTAATGGTTCTTTATCAAGACAATTTTTTTGACTAATATAAGGATGAAAATAAATAGACAAAAAGTTAGTATAATTTGATACTTCTAATAGAAGAAGATAACTATCCAAAATAGAAAAAAAAAGAAGGTTACGTTGGAGAACTCTAGTATTTCACCAAAATTTAAGTTCCATAAAAATTATATATATGATATCTTATAAGTTCTTGATTGTATACGAAATAAGAAAAAAAACCTTAAATGAATGACTAACGGTATGAGTGTACTTATACAAATCTTTAAAATTATACAAATAAACCTTTCAATCTATAGGGTATTAGTAGCTTATAAAATAATAATAAATATTAAAATTTAGTTTTCAAATTTAACATACCAATAACATTTATTAATGCAAGGGTAATGATCACACAAGAAGACAATATTTAGATATAGTAGTAAATTAAATATACAAATAACTTATTTGAGAAAATAAAGAAAGAATTATTACTGAATTTAATAAAAATAAATTTAATAAAACCAAATGACATTTAAAAAATATGAAAATTTGTAACTTACATGTTTGTGATTATGAAACGTATTATCATACATTATTCTATGCAAATAACGTAAAAGAAAATATTTTTTCAAAATTTACATGTAATATTACATAATATCTTAACAGAAGTTTGAAATTAGAGAAATAGAAAAACTATACCAAACAACTTAGGAGGAAAAATAAGAATCTTTAAAAACTAAATAATTATTAAATGTTAAGAAAGAAACGAATATAAACAAATAAGAGAAAATAAAAAAAATTATTGTGATACAAGAGATTTTAAAATATAATAAGAATATAGATGTAATATAAAACCCTACAAATAGTATTATAAAAAATATAAAAAATTTAAAAGATATAAATTAAGGAAACAAGATTTTCAAAAATATAGAAGTAGATTTGATAGAGAAACATACATAAAAATATATTTTAAAAGAAAAAAGTATAAAACTCTTGAAAATAAGAATCATTGTAATTTAATAAAAAAAATATAGATGTTAGATATTTAATAAAAAAGATTTTATGACAATAAATGTACTAATTAGAAAATGCCCTTTTATTCTCCCTCCTTCGTCTGCGTGTCCCTTTAGCAAAAACTGTGTCGTTTCTATGTGGCAGTTTTATCATATATATATATATATATATATATATATATATATATATATTTACCATTCTCCTCCCCAAATCGGTTTAGGTTTATTTTTGGGCTTCGTTTTCACATACAAGAAACGTCTGCCAATCCTCTTGGGTTTTAATTCCTCTGTAGGTTCTCCCAATCTATGGGCTTCCCAGCCCTTCCTAAAATGAAAACTCACGAACACATTTTCTAACATTTTTGATGCCCAATTCTTTCCATCAGAGCCGTTGCAAATTTCTCCTCTTTTTTTTCAGTGGAGGGAACAAAAGGGTTTTTTTGGGACCCTAATTTATCTGGGTGTTCGATGACATATTGTGGGGAGGGGTGGTAGAACCATCTTCTCCGAGAATAAGGGGCTGGTGTCTGTGGTACTGGCTTCGGTTGGTTTTGTTGTTGGGATGCTTGGCGGTGTTAGATGGGGTTTTTATCAAATGGATTGGACAATTTTTTTATGGATAAGGTCATACTTCTTTTTAGTTATCTTTTTTGTTGTCCTTGTGTTGCTTGCTTGCCAATGGTTATGTTTAATTTCTATGTTTCGTGATCTATGTCTGGACGTTCAACAGAGTAATGCGTTAGATGGTTCCATCGTTGGTTTTCTTATTTGGCCTTCTTTCTTATCTTATTTGATACCATGAAATCATATTTAGAATGCTATTTTTATATAATTGGGAATTAGGGCTATTAATTCGTATGCATTGGTAATGTTGATTGATATGGGTAATTGTTCTGTTGGCAATGTCATCCTGTAATTTGGTGGAACTCTTAACCATATTTATTCCCTTAACTATGGCACCATATTTGTCATCACTGTTGAGGGCTGCTTTGTTAGTTAGTTATTTTCGGTTCGCTTTACCGGTTCAGCTTAATTTCATTTATTTAAGTCAAGATCCTTGCTGCGATGTAGAACTTATTCATCCCGTTGAATTTGAGTTGTTAAGTACTAACCATACATGCAGCTCCAAACTCATGTTTAACTATGTTTCATTAGCTTAATGATTGGTATTCATCTCCTTGCCTCTGTACTTACCACCAATACGTTTGGAAGATCCTGGTTTTTTAATGCCAATGGACAATGATAGAAAAGATTCACATCTTTGTAACATATGCTTGCATATGATCTAAGCCTGCTCCTACATGCCAAGTCTTTTGTTATTTTATAGGAGATTATTTCTCTTATAAACTGGAAGACAAAAACATTTTCGAATGCTTGCAGTTCTGATTTTGCTTCCGTGGCAATATTTCCCACTGTGATTCTACCATAATCACCATCAATGTGGGTAGCTGGGATGACTTACGTTATGGACTTGGATTCTTATTAATCATATCGGGTGCAGCTGTGGGCATATCTCTTCCATACTATCTGTTTTCTCTTCTATCATAAAATTCAAGTAAGTGTCTTGACTTATTATAAAAGAAAAAACTCTGCCATGCCTACTCACCTGCGTATTATTTATATTCTCAATTTATTCAAATAATTTTGGGAAATTATAAAAAAATAACAACTTTAACATTGAACGGGGTGCAATTGAACGGTATTTAACATTGAACGGGTTTAAATAATCGTAGTTTAATTTGAACGGCGTCAAATTAGACGACGTTTGAAATAAAATGACACACTTAATAGTGAAAATATATAAGGTGAACATAAGAGATGTTATTTTTTTAGTTATAGTTTTAAGGGTGTTATCTTTGCTGTTTTTCTTATAATTTTTTGAATTTATTTTCTAGATAGTTGTTCTAAGATTTGCTGGTGAAGGAAACTGGTTTCATCTGTTTCGAGCTGTAGCATTAATCAGGATTTCTTTCTTCCCTTATATCATCTATAATTACTCTGCTGTTGCAACTAATGTTAAGTATGGTCCATATCTCTTGGGATCATTGATTGGAATGGTATCCTAAATATTTGTCACTAGGAAACTCTATCTTCATCCCATTTATCTGTTTGTCTATGGCTGTTTTTGTTTTTCTTCCATGCATGTGTTTTTGTTTGTTTGTAAGTCTGAAAGGTGATTGTTTAAAATTGTGTCTTTTGATGAATTGTTCTAACCTTTGGCATACTGTTTTTCATATTTGATTACATTTAGATGCTTGTGCTTTTAGGTATATAAGTGTCATTTCATGTGCGTGTCTGTGTTTTTTTGGGTTTTCTTTTGGCAGTTCAGGTGTTGTCTAATAATTCTTTGATGTGCAAATTGACTCGTTGCACTGGTCTAGATTGGATTGCACTTCAAAAAGGTTCTTGAATTCCTTTTATGCCTCTAGAAATAGGTGAAACATTATGTCTGTTGTTTATCTAGAAAGTGACTTTTAAGGGAATGTCCAATTCTGAATTATTCACATGCTTTACTTCCATTTTGTGTCTTCTTGTGCCGAGGTTTGTGATAGTCAAGGTTATAGTATCAAACAAGTTATAAACAGATCTCGTCTTTATGGAGGTAATTAATTTCTGGTGTTGGAGATATTTTTTGTTCAGTTCGCTTGGTTTATAGGACAGTTTTAGTCGGTGAAGAAATTTATGTTGCTATTTTTCAAGGAACTTCGTTTAAATGATTCATGCTTGTCTACAAAGTTTCAAGTTTGAGCTAATCTTATAGTGTAACTCTAGGTCGTTTTTATATTATGGGTCAGATGACTCTTGTGTAGTTACCAAGTTGGATTCATCATTAATTGATTTGGTACGGACTCTAGCAGATGCATCACATGAGCGTCGTTGCCTTTCAGCTCCACAAATAATCTTCAATGTGATTGGCTCTTCATCAACTGCGGCCACTACAATTGTGATCACAATGTAAGCAAAAAGGAAGCTTACTAAATTGCAGCAGGAAGACGAACCACTCTTACAGTGTTTCAATTCGAGCTGGTCAAACCAGGCATCGGATGTCCAACCGGGGTCCCCATATTAACGCTAATTGTTGGATGAAGTTTCATTATTATTGAAGAACTGGTGGGTTGTTTTACAGTGATGCAGCTACGGGGGACATTTTGGAAGAAAGTCATGGAGGAAGCCATGACATCAACCCCAAACATTGATTAATATGTAGATTGTGCTTACCTTAGAAGTGTTTTTTACTCTCAGTCATACTGCATCTTTATATCAGTACGCACTACACACCCTTTTTCTCTCTCCCACAAATGTCACCTGTAGAGATTGAAATGCATCAATTGGTTTTGTACAGTATTCTTGGCTGTAGATATAGAATGAGAATTGATTTTCTTTTTCTTTTTTATAATCTATATAAAGTTCTTCTCAAACTTGTCCCCCCCCCCCCCATTTTCCCTCTGAGTCTCAGTATCCTCTCTCTTTCCCCCCTCTGTGTCTCAGTATCCTCTCTCTCCGATTTTAATGGGTCTATTTGGTCTAAAATCAACTGATAACTTTTCTGTCATAATTAACTCAGCATGTCCCACTGACTCCCGAAGGTACACGATTCAAAGGACTTGTTTCGATGCCACCATCAGTCACCATATTTGATTAGAGATAAATTGTAAATAAAATTAAAATACAAAAAGGCTGTGATTCGTGTTTCATACGTCTGTTTGAGACCATTGATCACCAAGCAATCGGCGAGTCATATCAATATCAAAAGCTGCATTTATAGCATTTTCTTGATTGATATCCAAAGCCATTTAATATGCCATTCGAATACTGTATACAAGTATTAGGATAAAAAGAAATAATAAAATGGATATTTATACTTAATAATAACAAATTAAAAATAACATATTTAATAAATAAAAAATAAAAATAATATATTTAATAATTATAATGTATAGTTTAAAAGTCTTAAATTTAATTGATTTACAATTTAAAATTTAAAATTTAAGATTTAAGATTTAAGTTGTATGATTTATAGTTTTAATGACTTATAATAAATTATTATTTGTAATTTAATATATTTGTTTTCGTTTAAAATATACTTTGTAATTAATTACTCTCTTATTTTAATCTTAACTCTAAATAATATAAATATTAATCAAAATTATGTAAATCCATCTACATTACGTTAAGATGAATAGGCGATCAATTAGCCTGCAATTCGATCCAACGGTCATTATAAACGCAGTCCTTTACCTTCTATTTTTACTCTTATTTATTATTTATTATTGGGGTTTGGCATTCGTTGCAGAATAAATATTCTTCAACATTTGTTAGTCAAATGCTAAAAGACAAGCTTTGAAACGAAGAGATTAACTCTTTTCTTTGCCAACTTTAAAGGAATAAAAGAAGGAAAAATATGTGACCGAATGTGACAAAATTAAACACCAAAATAAACAAATTAATAATTACTAAAAGAAAAGTACTATATTTATCACACTATAATAAATTATAAATAATAAAAAATAATATTATTGATAATTATAATTAAATTTATATAAATATATATAAAAAAAATTATTTGTAATTATAGACAAATTATTATTTGATTTTAAACTTAACGTTGATATGTAATTTTGATAGATAGATAATTTTTCTTATAAATTTTATTCTTAAAAAAACAGGGTTATTTTTTTTTATCTCTCGTGTTATCGATTAGTATTATTATAATAACTGTGATATATAAAATTATTATTTTTACATAAGAAAAACTCAAGAGCCACGTGGCAAATTCAGAGATGTGGTTTTGTGCCTCCGGCCTTTTGGTCAGTGCAGAAGATATTCTATTCCTTCCAGGTGGAAACACCGAGCAATTTTCTTTTTTAAAGAAAATTGTCTAATTGATTTTTTTAACACACAATTGGAATCTGTCTTTTCTATTTTTTCTTTCATATATTGGTCGGTCAAAAACAATAGGAAAAAAAAAGAAAAATAATAATAATAAAGAAATTAACGAGTGTCCGCTAAAAGTTTAAACTTTTATTTTTTTAACCTTTCAATAAAAATATATATACTTATTCTATATAATATTAAATATATATATATATATATATTATATTATTTTAAAAAAATATATATTTCTTTTAATTAAGAGTTATTAGATGCGATTAAACATGTCTAAATCGAAACGGATATATAGAAGAAAGTTGCAGACAAGTTTGAATATAAAAAGCGGAGAAAGAAGAGAAACAGAGCAGTCTTTGTTTTCTTTATTTGGCCAAGTAAAAAGAGCTTTTTATTTTTATTTTTATTCTTCTTCGTGTTCTTTACTCTAGTTTAATTTTCTGCCTTCTGGGATAGTAAATGCGGTGAAAGTGGTGATGATGAAGGTGGTAGCTTGGTTGGTGGGAAATAATAAATGCTGTAAAAGATTAAGAAACCATACAATACGTTGAGGCACAATAGCTTACAAAATGTGCTCTCATTGTTATTCATGGGAATCTGTTGGGAGGATACAGAGACAAAAAGAGAGAGACGCACATGCACGTGGATCCGCTTCACTTAGGTGGTGGTGCCAAACTACTGTGTTTCTAGACTTTTTTTTTTAATTTAAATTTGACGTTGGTTCTCATTATCTGAAAAGAAGCCAACACAGAAAAAGCCACCATTTTTACTAATTTTCTTTACAATTCAGTCCAGCTTGCCCTCCATTTATTCTCTCTCTATACTCAAGCTCCAATTTTAAGTGTTTTTTGGGTCAACCACAGGATCTAGGCAAAGTTAAAGCTATCTTTGGATCTCCCAATTCTAAAATGAGAGAAACACAGAAGCTTAAAGATTCCACCAAGTAGAAATTCGAAAGCTGCTTGCAATTTTGCTTCATTTTTACACAAATGTATGGGAGTTCTCAGAGAGCGCTCGTCAGTTCCAATAAGCCTAGAAGATGAAGTTGTTAATGTATGGTCAGGATCGCACAGGTGTGATAATTCAGCAATTTCGCAAAGAGAACTTGCAACAATCCCAGCAGAGTAACTCGGATCCGACCTCATTCTAATTCAACTGCAATAATGCCAAACGGGTAGACCCATTTTACCACAACCCGTATTTCGAGCATGAGAAAGTTGAATAATTTTAGTCTTTCTCATGCTCTTGTCTGTTTGTTTTCTTGTCTTGTTGGAATCCCTATGGTTCTATGTCTAACAGAGAAAGAGATTTTGCTTCAGTTTAAAGGGAATGTCACAAACGATCCATACAATAGCTTGAGAACGTGGGTTCTCGGTGGGAATTTTTGTGAAGATTATAGTGGGGTGTTCTGTAACTCTGCAGGCTTTGTAGAAAAGATAGTTCTCTGGAACACTAGTTTGGCTGGAGAGTTATCCCCTGCTTTGTCTGGCCTAAAATATTTGAGGGTTTTGACATTGTTTGGAAATCATTTCTCTGGAAAAATCCCACAAGAATATGCTGACATTCAAACATTGTGGAAGATTAATTTTAGTTCTAATGCACTATCTGGGTCTATCCCAGAGTTTATTGGTGACTTGCCAAATATTAGGCTTCTTGATTTGTCAAGGAATGATTTTGAAGGGGAGATTCCATCCGCTTTGTTCAAGCATTGTTACAAAACCAAGTTTATTTCTTTTTCTCATAATAGAATTTCTGGTTCCATTCCTGAAACAATCGTGAATTGCTTGAACCTTGAAGGATTTGATTTTTCTTTCAACAATCTAAATGGTGTCATTCCTAGACGAATGTGCAACATTCCCAAATTAGATTATGTTTCAATTAGAAGCAATGTGATATCAGGAAGTGTTGAGGAACTGTTCTTCTCTTGCCAGAGTTTGAAATTATTGGATCTTAGTAGTAATTTGCTTGATGGGTCGCCCCCATTTGGGGTTCTTCTATGGAAAAATCTATCTTACTTTAATGTATCAAATAATGGGTTTACTGGGGAGATTTCTAATATTACAACATGTAGTGAAAGAACAGAGATTTTTGATGCTTCAGGAAATGGTTTAGATGGGGAGATTTCTTTGAGCATTACAAATTGTAGAAATCTTAAGGTTCTAGATTTGGGGTTCAACAGGCTAAATGGAAGTATTCCAGCAGAGCTTGGGAATCTAAAGAGGCTTTTGGTGATTCAGTTGGGTAATAATTCAATAAGTGGGACGATTCCAAAAGAGCTTGCAAGCATTGAGCTGCTTCAGGTTTTGGATTTGCACAATCTACAACTCGTTGGTGGAATTCCCAATGAATTAATTAATTGCATGTTTCTTCGTGAGTTGTAAGTCCCATAATGACCCCTTTTTCTTCTTCCTCATATTTGACATTTGCTGTAAACATAATTTTTCTTTCTGGGTTTAACCTAAGAATTTCTTATTTGTGTACTGATACTGCAGGGATGTTTCTGGGAATGACTTGGAGGGAGAAATCCCAAGGAACCTTTACAACATGACTTACCTGGAAATCCTAGACCTACATCGAAACCGGCTCAATGGTAGTATCCCCATAAACCTAGGCAACTTGTCAAACTTACAATTTTTGAATCTTTCTCAAAATTTACTATCTGGGACAATCCCTTCTTCTCTTGGAAATCTTAAAAAGCTATCTTATTTCAATGTCTCGGTTAATAATCTCTCCGGCCGTATTCCTTCAAGTCTCCAGGAATATGGCCCCTCAGCATTTTTAGATAATGCCTTTCTCTGTGGTTCTCCTTTGGACAAGCCTTGCTCAGCTAATGGAAATGCTACAGTAACTTCTTCTTGGAGGAGAAACAAGGTTCTCAGTGTGTCTTCCATCATTGCAATTGTTGCTGCTGCTGTTATCCTTATAGGGGTGTCTCTAGTATCCATTATGAACATCATGGCCCGCCGGAGGAAAAAAAATGAGGTGACAATGGTTGTTGAAAGAACTCCACTTGATACCACTCCACTTGCTTCCACTGAATCAAATCTTATAATTGGAAAACTGGTTCTGTTCAGCAAAAACTTGCCTTCGAAGTATGAAGATTGGGAGTCTGGCATAAAAGATTTGCTCGACAAGGAATGCCTGATTGGTGGTGGTTCAATTGGTACTGTGTACCGAACTAATTTTGAGGGTGGAGTCTCAATTGCAGTTAAAAAGCTTGCAACCTTGGGAAGAATCAGAAACCAAGACGAATTTGAGCAAGAAATTGAACGGTTAGGCAATCTTCAACATATCAATTTGGTGGCATTCCAAGGTTACTACTGGTCCTCAACAATGCAGTTGCTTCTACTGGAATTCATCTCGAATGGGAACTTGTTTGACAATCTACATGGTCTAGACTATCCAGGCACCAGCAGTAGTGGTGGCAATAGTGAATTGTATTGGTCTAGGAGGTTTAAGGTAGCCCTCGAAACAGCGAGAGCACTTGCTTACCTTCACCATGATTGTAGACCCCCAATACTCCATCTAAATATCAAATCCACTAACATTCTCTTAGATGAGAATTATGAGGCCAAGTTATCTGATTATGGATTGGGAAAATTGCTTCCAATTTTGGATAATTATGGTTTTACCAAATTCCACACTGCTGTTGGATATGTTGCTCCAGAGTTGGCTCAAGGTTTGAGATTAAGTGAAAAATGTGACGTTTATAGCTACGGAGTTATTCTATTAGAGCTTGTCACAGGGAGGAAACCAGTTGAGAGTTCAAGAGCAAACGAGGTGGTGGTATTGTGTGAATATGTTAGGGAATTGCTAGAGAGTGGCTCTGCTTCAAATTGCTTTGACAGAAGCTTGAGGGGTTTTGTAGAAAATGAGTTGACTCAGGTTATGAAGTTGGGACTTATTTGTACGTCAGAGGTTCCTTCAAGAAGGCCAAGCATGGCAGAGGTGGTACAGTTTCTTGAATCTATTAGAAATGGTTCATAATCATAGTACATAACATGAAAAGCATGAGTTATTTGTCACCTCATAATTATAGCAGTGATGCATTCTTTTAAAACAAATGGACAAATGGTAGTCTAATTGGAAACTTGGGTTGATTTTGGAGAGAGAGAGAGCAAAGTCTTTTAAATGGGAGGGGGGGGGGGGGGGGTTATTTTTTTTTTTTTTGTAAGGTTCAATTGATGAGTTTACTATAGATCAACTGTTTTTTAGATAGAAATTTTTGCAATAAAATTTATCAGTTCGTTGAATCCAATTTTTGCATGTAATTTATACGTGCGCTTAGCATTCCTCAATAATACCAACATTATTAATGTTAGAATTCATTAACCACCATCGATTAAACACATCAGCTACCAAACATACTAAATAAAAAGCTAATCCAAAATTGCGAACAATGTCTGGAAAATTAAGGTTGGTGAGATTTTTTTTTTATAAAAAAAATGATGGATTAGAAAGGAAAAAATAAACAAAAATAAAATAAAATGTGATCCACCAAAATAGCTATATAGAGAAATGCCAACAGCAATGGTTTTTGCAGACTCCACTCACTATTAGATTATAAAGTTCATGATCAAAATTACATCAAACATGAAACTTTGGGGATACATGATTAGGCCTTGGACAAAGTACCTTCTGACTCTTTCATACACTAGTAAAAGAATCATATACAAAGTGTTCATGTGCACGTGTACAAATGTTGACATCATGATTCTAATAACAAGTTTACCTGGGAAATCTTAAAAAAAATAAAAAAATGAAAGCACTTCAATCGAGTGTTAGCCAAGTTGTTTTGTGATTGCGTGTAGCTTGGCAATTTCAAGTAAAAATGTTAATGCAAGAGCTTTCTTCCAAAAAAAAAAAAAACACTGTATATGCATCTGACCCTTGTATACTGTGATGGATATACAACAATTCAGCTATAAGATTTACAGGTTTTGGTTATTTTCCGAATTCGTTCAATAACAACAGGAATATCTTTTTCGGTCAATGTAGTGAAACAGAAACGGAACCATCCAGGTTCAATACAATGACAAGAAGATCCAGGAGTTACATTGACCTTGGCTATACTCAGTAACTTTTCCCAGAGCTCAAGCTCCCCCTTCTCACTGTAAGCGGGAATCAACCCACTCATGTTGGCCCAACAGTAGAAGCCACCCTTGCTATTTGTGCACTCTATGCCCAATTCCTTCAGTCCAGCAACAAATTTGATATGCATTATGCGTAGTCGCTCTCCATTAATCTCAATGAACCTTTGAACAAAGTTTGCATCTGAAAGCATAGAGACAAGCAACCACTGGGATGGCGCAGAAATGGATGAGAACCTCGACAATTTTTTTGCAGCAGCAAAAATACTCTCATTGAAGGAGTAGATAACACCCACCCTAAACCCTGGAATACAGAGGTCTTTTGATAGACCATATACTATATGAACCCTGTCTTTGTCAAGATCTTCCAATTCAACAATTTCTGCCATGCTTACAAACTCTCCACCTCCGCGAGCAGACCCAGCAAATATTTCATTTGATATTATATGAATGTTCTTCTCCCTGGCAAAATCTAGAAGACCATAAAGTGCTTCCCGATTGAACAAACCACCAACAGGATTTGAAGGATTAGAAATTAAAATCCCACGAACTTTTATACCACGCTTCTTTGCCTGGTTGAATGCTCGGTCTAGAGCGTTTATATTTAAATTGAAGTTATCAGTACTTCGGCATGGGACAGGTATTATCTCCACTCCAGTTCTCCATTTTACATCCCTGTCCAAACTGGATATCATGACAAAAGCTGTTAGCTTTCTCAAATAAAATCTAGTTACCTGCACCAACTCTAGGGGAATAATTAATGGTTACCCAGGGTTATATGGTGTTGGAACAAGAAATGCATTTCCACTGTCTGCTATGCAAAAGCTTAGCATTTCTATTGCAGCAGATGCACCTGCCGTCAATACTACAAATGACGGGTTGAAGGAAACTAAATTTCCCATAACTTGAGACATGAAACCTGCCACAGCCTGCAGGAACAGAAAAATTAGAGCTCCAGGATCAAACATGGCTCAAGGATACATCTTTACGAAAAGGGTGAGGGGGGAAGCTGGAAAAGAATAGGCAACATTTATAAAGCTAAAAATCAACTTCATATGTTCAAGCTTACTTTCTGACGAGAGATGCCTACATTATCTCAAGGGAGATAACAATTTGATGCCAGCCCAACTGGTAAACAGCAGTTCTAACCCGTTTACTCAATTAATCACAATTCACATGTAGCAATTTCAAGTGACCTAATATTTTAGATCCAAATAATGGCAGTTCTTAATTCTGGATTGACCTAAAAAAAATGAAACTTAAAAATTTGCAATGACGTGAGTAGATCTAAACTTATGGAATTGGATCTTACTCTGAAATATTGAGAATTACTGTTTCAAACTACTTGCACGAATTTGATCAGGTATACAAAACTTATGCAGTCATCACATATCACGCAATTACTAAAATTGACACCCAACTAAAGCGGGTTTCTTCTCAGGACTTCATTACACGTCAAATTGAGCTCAACATGGTCATCCAAAGCATATTTCAGGTCCTTGCCAGTTGCCACAACGTAATAATACCTCAAATTCATACGAACGTAAATGAAAAACGTTCACACATCTATTGATGTACATGCTTCAATGCAGGTAGTGTCGTTGCATTTAAATTAGCATCCAAAACAAACAATTAACAAATAACGCTACATGAATAATAACAAAGATTAAGAGGTAATACTCAAAGTTAATTTATGTCTACCATTTTCAACTCCATCAACCCATCAAAAGGCTGGTAACTTGCAATCCCACTTATACTCAGGTCCGAACAATTTCTTCCTCCACCCAATATACAGTTCCTCGCATTCTCTACAAGCCAATCTCGAACCAAGTCCATCGACAACTATTATCAGATAAAAAGAGCACCGTAAAATCAAAACGGTTATATAAAACCAGCTCCACTCACGTGCAAGCAGAAACAAGAAACAGAAACGCACCTTGTTTTCGGCTAAACCAAGCTGAATAACACCGTCTGGATTACCTAACTCATCATACGGATCCTCCGAGGCCTTCCTTAACCCAATATAGTACGGCGAATCACCATCCTTCGCAATAGAGTTAGCCCGACCCGATACATAGGCCGGCCCACCGCCAGACCTCGGAGACAAATGGGTCCGAGACAATGACCTAAGCAGTGTGGGAACTTCTGATAATTGTCCAACGGGTTCTGAAGAAGACGAACTCCCCTCCGGCGATGGTGGAGGATTTGGAGGGTTGGGGTCAGAACGGGGTCGTCTGAGATAGAGTTGCAAGAAATAGAACAAAGCACATGGAATAACTGAGCCCAATAAAAGACCACCCCTGCCTTGAACTACACCTTGTAATGGCACTATAACTCTCATGGCGGATCTTCCGCCAGAAGTAGTGGTGGGTTTGGTGTCTTCGTTGGGTTCGGAGGTCTTGGTTCGACGGAAACGAGTTTGGGTCATTACAGAATCATTGGGGATTGAAGAAATGGACCAATTTTGAGGTAAATGGGAAATAGGATATTTGGTTAGTCGGAGAATACGAAGAAGGTGCCAAAGGGTTCTTGGTGTCTGGGCGTCAGTGGTGGGTGAGCTGGAAGCAATTGGAGTGTGGGAGTGTTTTGTTGGATTTTAATTTTGGATTGTTCTGTGCGCCGTTCCCTCGTTTGAGTCGAAGATTGGATCAACTATATATATATAATTATATTTGTATAATTATATTGTTTGTTTACACTAATAGCCTTTACACTTAAAGGTTGCCAATTCAATTTTAGTGAACCATCTTGAATTTTTTGTTGATCAACAAACTCAGAGTGGTAAGAAATAAGACGAAATTTGTAGGGTAGCAATAATGTAAATTCTATTGTTACAAATAACATTTTATTAATAATATTATTAACATGTAATAATAATAAAAATAAAATAAATATTTTATAATATTAATAACAAAAATTATCGTTAAAATATTATGATCTAATTTTTATTTCACAAAATAAGAATACTAATTTATGTTTTTAGGTTACCAATAATGCTTTTTGAATTTTCATAAAAATAAAAGCAGATTATTTTATAAAGGAATTTGAAAGTTAGATTTTTTATTAACTTAAAGTAATTAAACTTTAAATGAATTAATTTATCTATAAATCTTTAAATTTTTAAATCATATAATTTAATATAAAATTATTAAAATACATATATGTATATCAAAAATTTAATATTTATACGTGAGTTTTAAAAATTTAAAACTAAATCATATGATTTAAAAATTTAATGTTTGATGTATAAAGTTTCAAAAATTCTTTATAAATTTTTATAGACTTATATTAATTAAAGTTGAAGAATTAATAGTGCATTTTAACTTTGTTATTATACAGTGAGTATATTTTTATTGGTTAATAATATTATCACTGTAAATTTTTTTATTACATTATCATAATTAATTATTTTTTAATATATTATTATTAATTATATTTTAACCATTAAAATTTTGAACCCTGGTTATATGTATACCTTTTTATTATTTAATTTGTTACTAAATTTATTGTGTAGTAACGTGAAAGATTCTTCTCTTTCCAATTCTTTTGAATTTTTTCATGTGTGGTTTTTTTGTTTTAAATAATTATATTAGTTACTTATTTGTAATTAATATGTTTTATATGTTTAAGTGAATTAAATATTATTAAGTCATAATTTTATTTATTTTTATATTTTACTATGGATAAATATCATATACACTCCATAGAAATGTCATAATACATCATTTCAAATTAAAATAAAATTTATATTTAAAAAAAATAAAAGATTGATAAAATTAAAAAAATAAAATTGAATGAAACCAAATTTAATAATTAATTTTTATGTCCTTTGGTTTTGTCTATATTTATAATAGTTTTGTTTTTGTTTCAAATCATGATATATTTATGCATTCTTTTATTTTTTAATTAATTTTTTTTTAATATTTTTTTATGTTTTGGAATTTGACATTCACATGAATGAAAATTTCTTGGTAATTAATCAATACCTAAAAGTAGACGTTTGATACAAAGCTTTTAATTTAAGACCTATATGATATTTGAAAAAAAAAAAGTTTGGGATTCTATGATAGTTGCTCATTCTACTATTCTTGATTTCTTTGGATTAATAAACACGCATGAAACTATTTTATTATTTAAATAAATAATTTAATTTGTTAATAACTTTATTATTCAATTCTTTTTTCTAGCAAAGCAAAGCAATATCATTGATAAAGAACTGTTGTAAAGGAAAGCTTCAAAGATTATACAGGAGACTTTGACTAAGAGATTGCACCATGTCATTTAATTTAAAGAAATTAATGGAATGTTGCACCATGTCATAACATTTCTACTTTTTCATAGCTGCCACCAAACAAAAACAATTATCATAAAAGTCATTTCTTTCTCCCCTCCATGAAGATAGTCCAACAAGCTAGACGTCCAAAACTTACCTACAAAATATTTGCTAAAGAATATTTAACTAACTTATTTATGTTTGTTTGATATGTTTAATTTGTAGTTTAGATTTATTTTTTTTCAAGTGAATTTAAATTATTTTAATTTTATATTAATGTTAAATTAATTAACAATTTAATTAAAAAATTATATATTAATATTTAAACTATAATTGTGCATAAAATTTTAAACAAAGAAGAAATTTTGAAAAGAAAATTATTGGTAATTTTAATTTATTATTATTATAATAATTTTTTTTAAATCGAATATAAAAGAAGTATAATATAAATTTTTCATATTTTAAATGAAATAAAAATTTAAATATATAAAAATAAAAAATAAATATGAGTATTAATAATAGTAGATTGGTTCGATTAAATATCGATTTGTAAACTCTAAAATCTTAACCGATCGGACATATATTAGTTTTTTGTATTTTAAAAACTAAAACTAATCTATTTAAACCTATAAAATTCAGCTCAATTTCTTTAGACACGTTCATTTATTGGTTATTACTTAACGAAGGTTATTTCCAAACCTTTTTCACTTAACCAAGGTTCTACCAAGTTATTCTTGCCTACTTTTCATTTAACCCTTCGTTTAGCAACTTTCTTTCCTCAAGAATAATTCACCAATCCCATGATGGTCGTGTGCCAATTTTAGCCTCCAAAATGGATGAGTTAGGAAAATACTTTCCTCTTAATACACCATGCATTAACGAATTTGACCTTTTACAAAGCCTCCAAGCTTATTTGGCTAGGACAACTACTAGATTTCAAAGTCGGACATCTCGAAAGTCAAGTTTTCCAACGCTCTTTGATTGTATAATATTGCTCTTAGCCAACCAATTAATTTTATTACTTCTATATGTGGTTCCTATAAAAATTGGCACATTAACTTGATTAAATCTTCACAAATAGCTTGTGAAAATAAGAAGCACTACATTGAACAATTTGGAATCACAATTGCTATAGCCTTAAGTAAAACTTCCAATATTCCTAATGGTAATAAAAAAATAGTTGACCATGATGCAATCCTTTTCTGTACCTTTTTACAAATGAAATTGAAATCCTTCACCGTTGATCTGCCAATAAGGGTTGGCATGTAACTAAAATAGCTTACAAACATGGTATATTAGAAGAAAAAATTATTTTGGAGCTTAATTATAGTAACATAATTTATAAACATATCAGTTCACAAGATACTCTAATGAAGCTAGTACCCACTCGTGCACATCAAATCGTATAATAAAACCTTTTAAGTTTTTTTTTTTAATTAAAGAACAAATGTGCTATCAAAATATTAAGAATGTAATAAATATATCATTTAAATTTATAGATTGAATTACAAATATAGTATTAAAATACTTAAATATTACAAAAATATCATCCTAGTTATAACATAAATAATACTTTTGTAATTATAAATATAATATTGAAGTATTATAAATTGTAAAGGATGTTATTTTTTTAACATTTATGATACTTCAATACTATATTTGTAACTTAATAAACTTAGAGAAGATATGTTTACTATTTTCTTAATAATTAGTAATATATTTGTTAGTTTACTTTTTTTTAAATATGTATAAAAATTTAAAAAAATAACAAAAATAATAAAAATAGATTTTCTCACGTTAATTTCATATATTTTTACTATTACAAAAATCAAATTTATTTTAAATATCGTTCAAATTGAGTATGATTAGTTAGACTTATTTAATAATGAGTTCATTTCATGTTGTTTTAGTACTATTTTTATTCTTATAAGTTTTATATATTATATTTTTGTAATTTTAAAAAAATTAAAAATTAGGCAATTTTTCAACAATATTAAACGACTTATTATTTAACTTCAAATTTAAAGCTATCAGCAATAGAAAACAAAGATCTTGTTTTGTTACCTTTAAGTTCACCACAACCACAAACTATGCAAACAAAGAACAGCAAGACAAGGTAGCGACCAAATATCAAATGTAAACACTAAACATTGAACGTAGTGATCATAATCGAAGCTTTAGCTCTCGATCATTTATAGTTTCCTTTTCCTTGTATTATGCACCTTCGATCTAATTCTCTCAACCCTTACACGCTAGTTAGGTCCTATCATTTTCCCAGGCCTTTTTACAAAGTATCAAAAATATTTTCCAAGTTTAATAAATTTATAATAATATTGTTATAATTATTTTTGTTATTGTTACAATAAAAGCACGAGAATTATCTATTTTTTATCCCTAAAATTAATCATATTTTAATATTATTATTGTATAAAAAAATAGTATGAGTAAAACCAATAAGTAATAAGTTGTCAAATAAATATG